>JABUQX010125103.1:17500-26524 GCA_015478945.1 Trachelipus rathkii
ACTGAACAACGAAAATATGTAGATTAAGTCAATAGCATGAAGGATTCATTAGTTTTTCTATTTTCAGTGTTATTTGTATTGTTTTTTAATGATAATGGGGGGTATTCGTGGTTGATTTTATGGTTATAGTTTGACGGTGTGTTTGCGAGTGAGATGATGTGTTTTGTCATATTTAGATCGTTTTTTGTTTGTTGGACGGATATTAGATTATTAGTTTCAGCTATGTATGTTTTGTTGTGCAATTTTCACATTTTGAATGGTGCAGATGCCTGCTTCTATGTTCTTGGGTTAATTGGTTTGTAGTTTTAAACTGTTTAGAAGTTAATGTTATTTTGATTGACTGTGTGAATAGAATTCTGGAATGTAGTTACGCAGGATATTTTTCGGTATAATTGGAGTAGGTATATGTTGGGAATACGAAACTATTGTTATTGAATTTCAAATATTTTTACTTTGCTTACGTATTGATTTATTTATGGTTGTGTGGATACTTTAATTTAAGAAAATTATGGTTTTTGGAGAATGTTTATTGTCAGTAGTAAGAAGTTGTGGGTGCATTTTTATACGGCTGAGGAATAGGTTTACTGGCCATGACAGCTATTTTGTTGTGGAGGAAATCGTGAGCGGAGAACCAGTGAATATATGAATCTAAGGGTTTGAGGAGGATTTTCTGTAGATGCTGAATGTTGAAAATTGATCTATGGACCAAGTTATTAGCAGAGAAGAAATTTTGTTATTTTTGTTGCCTTTTCTAATGTGAATTTTATATCATTGTGCTATTTTTTTCCTGACTAATATTGTGTTTTATAATATACTATATGTGCTTGTCGATCGCTAGCGGTGTACGGCGGTGAGAAATTATGGATGGAAAGATTTTTGGGAAGTATGAGGAAGGTTTCAAATTAGTTTCCAATGAAAATATTGTGGGATCCCAGGTGGGTAGTGCATAGTTTAAGATGTGGTGAAGATATTGTTTGTAAACTATCCCTGAAATTTATAGTATGAATGATCCAGTGGGAGATTATTTTAGTTTGATTTTATCATATTAAGACGGTTGTAAACTAATATTAATTTTGAAATAGATGGTTTTCTAGTAAATCCAGAGTGAAAGCACAGGAACATTTGTGAATAATGATACAACATCAAAACTAATTAAGAAGAAAATTCTGGAATTTTTTATTTTTACTTTGTGTACAAGTTGTATGAAATGCTCCGAATTTTGGCTTAATTAATGTGTTAATTAAAATTATAATAATTCTAACCATTACCTCAAGGGCGAAAAACTTTCACCCAAATAGGTAATCTACGGTGAAGAAAAGTTAAAAATCTTATGCACTATATATATATATATATTTAGACAGAAGCCTAGTCCGTCTACGGTTTAGGAGTCAGACGAATTATTCAGTTAAGCATATATATATATATATATAGTATATATGATCAAGTATAGCACATTGAATCAGTGGATACACGGTTAATATATCACACGGAGTATTACGTATGCCATCTCATATAATATATGAGTGCTACGTAGTATATCTGTTATACTATATAGTATATATACTTATAATATAATAGATAATTATATATATAATATTAATATATATAATATGATAGATACTGATGATAAATATATATATAAACGTATATATATATATATTAGTATATATATAATAGTATATATACGTTATATATATATATATATATATATATATATATAATATTATGATTATTAGATATTATAAGTATATATATATATATATATAATAACTATATATACTATATATATATATCATAATAACATTATATATAATATACAGAGGAGAGCATATACTATATATATATATAAATATATGTATAAGCAAAATGACTATCAAGTTTAAGTAACTGACTGAAAATATCTCATGATGAGCAATTTTAAATAATATTTTGTTCCAATTCTACACATTTGAAGGTAGAGTATGAGGTGAAGATAAGAAAAGATATCTAGGATACTGGATTTGGCTTTGTATTGAGAGTTATTGATATGTAGACTGCCGTTGTAATGACATTTAATCAAAGAAAAGTTTAGGTATAGTTTTCATATGTTTACGTAATAATACACCAAGTATCATAAAAATTTTAATTGCGTATTAAGAATTTACCTACATAAAAAGGTTGAAAAAGCTCTGCTGACCAAAATTTTTTTTTTTTTTAAGGTTAATTCAAATAAAAATTTCTTTTTGTTTATAAAAAAATTGTTAGAGCTAAAAGTTACTTCTTGTGATTAATATATGCGTGTCACAAAAGTACTTTGTGCCACCAGTGGGTATGGGGGCCGTTAGAAAGTAACATTTGTTTTGTAAAGACCATTTAGTTGTAGAGGATGTTCTGTCAGATAACAGATCACAGTCGCGGGATCAAAAAATTGTTTCTCACTGCACGTTAGATTTGTTTCGGAACTTTTGACGTCGGAAATAAACTGATCAGACATTGTAAGTGTTCTAACGTCCGGATAATCAGAGTACCGACGTGGTATCCCCATTCCCTAGGAAAGAATACTGGGGGAATTTATTTAATATTGCTCCGATTAAGGAAAGGGATAGCACTTAAATGAGACCCTTACCAAAAGTTTTCAAAGAATGAAATAAAATAGCAAGTGTTCATTAATATATTTTTTTATAGTATCTTTATATATACTGTATTTGTCGATAATTTGATTCTCATAAGAATTTATAATTTTTCATGATGGAAATATATTTATTATTATATTTTTCCACACAGAGTAAAAGTTTAAAGGACCTTTCACCTCACTCGACCACAAGTAGCAGCAGCGGCGTGAGTACGAGTAGCAATCGAAGTAGCAGTGCAAGTCGGTGTAGTAATTATGGTTCGATAAACAGCTCAACACTTTCGAGTCACAAAGAAAAGAGATTGAGTTGGAATCCTTTTAAAAAATCTCTTTCAAGAGATAGATTAAAAGCGGAATCTCTAAATGATTGTAACATTATATTACGGTGAAGCGTTGGAGAAGAAGTCTTGCTGCGTTATTATAATGAAAATGCCACGTTTTCGCCACGAGCGAAATGTTAAGTATTTATCCCGGTCGATAAATCGGAAGTTTAAAAAAAATGAATTTTGTTCTGCAAGAAATTTTGAGATTGGCATCGAATATGTTTTACTTCCCCCCCCCTTCCCCTTTTTATTATTATAAAAAAAAGGAAAGTGCTCCAAGAGTATATCTTTTTATGAAGGCTCGCAATATATTTGTGTATAAGGTGCTAATTACTTTAGAGTGATTGATGTGATAAGTCTTTTAAACCATATAACTATTAAACAGGTTGCAATAGTTAGACTGTAGATAATTCTTATACATATTATTCCTCACATGAGGATTGCCAGTAAAATCGTGTGATATTTATTATTGTACATTTTTTCTTAAGACATAATAAAACTGTTGTTTTTCTTTTTACCATTTAAATAAATAGTTTTTAGTTTTATTTTTTTTGGAGAGTATTAGTACTATTTTTTAGTATAAATTAGGCCAAACTTACTCCTTAAGCTGACTTTGGTTTGTTAAATGTATTTTTAGTATCTTTCTGTATTCTTCTCCCTTATCATCTTTCCTGTGTTTATAATAGTCTTTGTATTTTCGTTTCTGTGCTCACGAACTAAACCTCATATAAAAACTTCTTAATAATTACCTGGAGAAAATGATGCCAGCGTTAGGCTTCCTCATAGTCGAAATGATGTGAGCAGTAGCTGAACCTAGCGTCCTCTAAGGATAAATTTTTCACAACTTACTCACCCGTGTATTCTAACAATTAAAGTGCCAATGGATTTTTTACAGGAGCGCGCGTTACATCAATCATAACAAAATTTGAAATGTTATATAACTTAAGATATGAATCAGATTTGCATACACTAAACTCTCTCAATAGGGTTAGCACGAGAATACATCTATATTATCTATTTATATCACTTAATAGTTAACTGATATATATATATATATATATAATCCGCTGTAAACTAAAGTAAATTGGTACTTACCTCATAACGCACATAACATAAAAACTACACGTACACTTTTATTTAATCTCTAATAATTAATAAAAGTATAAGAAAATTTATTATTAGTTAACCAAGTTCATAGAAAACATAAACGGGGTAAACATAAAAATTTAAATGCTTCACCCATTCTTATACTTAAATGGAATTAAAGTTAAAAAATGCAAATGCTATTTACCCATTTTTATACTTCAATGGGATAAAAATTTAATAAAAAAAAATGATAAATTCTTCGAATCCTGTCCTATTCTATCATTTCATTTTTCATTTCCGAATTTCTCCTCAGACTTGCTCTTATGCTGTTGTTTGTAAAGTAATGAAAAATCAGACTATTTTAGTTTTGTATTTGAGAAATAAACCATTTTTGCTCTGTTATACCTTTGTTTCATAAAGTTTAAAGCATTGCTGAAGTAAGACGGTTTTACTCTCATATGAGTATTATCTGCTTCTAGCTCTAAGCTCATGAGACCATATTTTACGGTATATATAAAAAATTATTTTGCGGTAAATATTTATGAAGATAATATATTGTATGTCTATTCCTGCATCATTTGCACCTTATATATACATACATATATTATCCTCCGAAGCCCTGACTCTTTGTCATAACCAATGACGATGTTGCAGGGGAGTAGGAGGAGTTTAGTCTCATATTACAGGTGATGTCTTTAGAGGCCAATGCAGCAATCATCTGAAGATCTCTGAACAGTAGAAGACATCCGATGGTAATGTACAAAAATTTATGAAATCTTTAAAGTTTTCATTCATTTACTATTCACGCAATGTTTTCATTAATCCCATGGCCCTTGTCTTATGTCATCATGGACGCAGGGTATGCATGATTCATATGGTCATACCAAGATACTCTTAATAAAAACAAAAGAAATTCCCTATAAGTCAAAATAAACTTGTATGGGGATTGCAATATTTATAAGTCTTATTTGTAAAAAAATCTATTAATAAAAATGGTCTAATAAGAAAGTAACCATTGACCATGAAAATTCATAATTTTAAGTTAATAATAATTATGAATTAAAAATTACCTATAAACTGATAATGTTATACATGAATTAATATATATAATTCCAATTATATATTAATATTAGTAAATTATTACCTCAACAAAAAATAATGTTAATAAATCCATTTATTATTACTAATAATTCTTAATGTATCTCACAGGAATATTGCTGCTTTCTTACTGTACATACACTACCTGTTCTATCTTATTGTCCTGTATATTTTATAGAGCTTGATAGGGTCTAATATACTAATGGTAGATTCTAATAGTAGCAGTTTTATTAATTCTAATAGTTGCTGTATTATTTAATGTAGTTACAACCGTCTCCAATATTACAATGCACCCTCTATATCTACCTTGGAGTACTAAGTTTAAGCTCTGTCATTCGTTGATGACTTCGAAAGTAAGGTGGAGTTTTAGGCTTAGTGGGGGAGAATGTAGGGGTGATTGTGGAGACAAGGTTATATTTAGTCATCTGCATGTTTAAATTATCTTTTATATGTTTATTTTTTACTCTTGGGCTTATATGGATACCTAAATCTTTATATTATCTTTCAGTCATTCTCATGATTAATATTTTTCTGATTGCAAAATTTATGATAAAAGTTTATTATAAAAGCTTGAAGTAAAGTGCTTACCAAAGTATCTACAATTATATGATGTTTATTTCATTAATACTGACGTACCTACGAATATAGGAAACACTTACATATTAGGATCGAATTTATCACAGGTTAGTGATCATGTTTTGAACTTAGATTAAACATTTATTAAATAAGTAAAACATTAAACATACTCACCTTATTCCCTCTGTTTACAGTATACCCTCAAGTTCTCAAAATGAGATTTTTCAGTTCCTCAGAATTTCAGAATTTATTCATAAGGAAATCTCGATTCCTTTAAACAAGACCACTCACAGACGTCCTTATCGCTAGGGTAAGGTCTCCTATTTTAATATTTAAATAACTTAATTTAATTAATAGTTTAATATTTAAATAACTTAAAATACCTTACATATCCTTAAAGTATAAATCTAATTTTACCTATATTTTTATAGGGTTTTGTTTTCCAGTTTTGTTTTCTAGTTTTATTTTTGGATCATACTCCAGAAATCTTATTTTTTGGTCAACTTTTTGTTTTGGGACCAAAGTCTTTATTTTTGGAATATGTTCTCAGGTCAATCCTTGACCTTGTGATGATTATTATCCATAATTCAAAATCTTAGTCCAAATATTGTTTAATGTCAAGTCTTTATATCTTTGGTATCTTTATACCTCGAAGAAGTTTTATATCCTGGTTATCAAAGCTAAGTTAAACCAATATTTAAATTGTATTAAACCAACTCGTGACTATTAAATCAACAAAGTCACACATCTGTGAGTTTACCACTATCTATTTATAGAATTACCATAATAATAAAAGTAAGATTATCTATTTCCTTCGTGGTTGTTTTCTCGATATATATATACTCTGTATGTACCCGTAACAACCTCACATATAGATATTCATCTGAAAGTAACTTAATTACTGTATAATCATACACCAAACAGCACTGGTGTCTAATATAAAAAATCTTAATAATATCCTAAAGCTATCCCTTAGTTTACTAAAACTTGAATAAATGTAAATAATCATAGCACTATTCTACTCTTGTTGTATAAATGTTAAAAATAAACCTATACTTTTACATCTTTTATTCTCCTATTCCTATATAGCTAACACATTCTTCTACAAGTGATCATCACACTCCATATTACATGCAGCGTGCAGAACAAGCCTGTGGTTTCGCTTTTTCGTACCCGGCTGTTATGAAAGCCTGGATTCTCTCAACAGGATCTCAGACTTTGTGCGAATACAAAGAGGCCTTCATGATATCTACATTTAGGTAGATACTATTTCTTTTTCATTTTCTCATAATTTTTTAATATTTTGTAATAATTCTTAATTTGTTTTTTTTTGATCCAGTGACCGTAATTATTCATTTCCTTGTCACTTGGTCTCCACTATATATATATATATATATATATATATATATATATATATATATATATTATATATATATATCTATACTATATATATATATATATAAGATTATATATATATATATTATATATATATATATATATATATATATATATATACTATATATATATATACGGTATATATATAAGTAAATTAGCAGACTTTGATAAAAGATTTTATTCATTAATTGATTGCAGATTTGTCATCATCATAACCTCACAAAATTGTTTTAAAATGCCATCATTTGTAAAAGATTTTTTATTATTAATGATGTTACAAAATCTATAATAGAGTGTAAAATATGCCACAGAAAAATAAAACAAGGTAGTACACCAAAAACATTTAATACAACGCCACTTTATAAACATATGGAAAATCATCACCTAAGAGAGTATCTGGAAGTCAAAAATTTAGATAGTAAAAGGGAGAGTCCAGTGTTTTCAAGAACAGAGGACCCCAAAATAGCGAAAGATCCAAGCCGTGAAACAAGTGAGTCTTGAGGAAAATTTCTCCCCCCAAAAAATTTGGTATATCAATGACCCCAAATCACATCAAATCATCAGAAAATAATGAATTTAATTGCAATGAGTAACCAGCCATTCACAATCACTGAAAAGCAGGGATCAAAGAACATATTTGGCCCATCTTTAACGCAAAATATCTTTTTCGATAGTAGAAAAATCTTGATGTATGATGTTACAACTTCATACAGTAAATTGAGATCAGCAGTATTTGAGAAGTTATCTAAGCCAATCAGATATCATTTACTATACAGGTTATATGGACAGCTAAATATTCAAACGAGTCATTTATTTCTTTAACTACTCACTGGCTTACCAACGAGTTTGAAAAATTGGACTGTGTACTCCATTGCAATATACTGTATATATATATATATATATATATAGTATATATATATATATATATATATATATATTATATATATATATATATATATATATATATAATATAGTTATATATATATATATATAATATTATATATATATATTTAGGGATGTACCGATAAGTATCGGTATCGGTATCGGTAGCATCGGCCATTTTTGATGGTATCCGGTACATCGTATCGGTTAAAATGGGCCGATTACTTAGCCAGATACTTCCTTACTTTTTGGGTGAAAAGAATTATGAGAATTTTTAGATTCAATATAAATCTAGTTTCGATAATATAGCTAGTACAAAGTTATGTTTTTTTTCCTCGATTTCTTTTTTACTTAGATTTTTAGCATTTCTCTAACTTGGGATTTAGCGTAAAATTATACGCATTTGGACAGCCATTATTAGTATTCTTAATACAGATTTATCTACTTTTTTTAGTTTTGATCCATAGTATTTTTTTTTTTGTACGCACATTTCGTGAGAGCGTGTGAGTGCGTGAGTGTTTTTAAACTGTTCTGGATTATTCATATTTTAGATAATTTGCTGTAATAGGGTTTTATCGTTTTAAAATTTAGGTTTAGCGTTACGAAATAATTTTCTCTTATTTCTCCTTTGGTTTTGTCTATTTTGTTTTCTGTCTTTTTTTTTTTCTTTTTTTTTTTGTGATTGCGGGTGCGTGTGCGTGTAGCAGATTTGCACAGGGCGTGGCTTTCTTTTGACTTTACCAACATCAATGGGCTTGCACTCTACTCTGCATCCATGGAATATACTACCTCTCAACTCTAAACCTAATTTTATGCTCTTTGTCTGAGACCCCAGATGGCAGAATTCATCCTTCAACTAGTTTAATATATCCAACTATAACTTAATTTTAGTAATTTCCGTTTGAAGGGTGGATGTATGTGCCTATGTAATATAAACATTCTATATAACAACGTCTTTCGAGAATCTTGAAATTCCAAAATTCGATGTTCTGTGCTTAAAATCTTTCTTCCTCTACTACCAAATTCTTATGCTTCTGCCTAATGTCTCCTAAC
>JABUQX010125104.1:0-50193 GCA_015478945.1 Trachelipus rathkii
GTTTTTTGTGATTATTTTTTAAAAATTCGTGGGAAGAAGAATGAATAATAATTGGGTCACTACTAATATGCAGATTTCAAACACTTAATTTTAGTTATTGATCTCTGACTGTGACGAGCATTGCTAGTTTTAGTCGGCATATAGAGGTCTCGGTGTTAGTTTTTTTTATTCTTGGATAAAAATTTCTTAAATGAACCAATCACATTTGAAATTTTTTTGGCGAATAAGCATAATTAAGTTTTTGGACGTTTTTTTGTTTCGCATTCACCGTCTATCGCATCAAAGGGGGACCTTGAGTCAGTTGCTTGATAAGTATAAATTTCCTGTAGTGCATATCAGTTACTGTTGTACCTATTTCGATCGTCTTGTGTGGAGGTCCGTAGTAAGGATATAGATTTGATTTCTTTAAGCACTCAAATTGGGCCAATTGTCCGTTCCGGATGATTATTTATTTAATTTCATACAAAGTAACAAATCCATTTTCCAAAGAATTATCTTCCGGTTACGTGAGAGTAGAGGGCATGCAGGTCGACTACAGTGTGTATATATATTAAAGCTTTTTATTGCTAACGATGCGAGATCTTGCGATTAAAAACGTATTGAGTGAAATCGACATCCGAACTGAGTAAGAGGTTATGACTTAGCCGAACGCCGAAAGCGTAATAGTTTGTGTATTAATTCAACATAACCTATCTTATAATAAATAGGTTATCAAGAATATGTTACAACGTAGTAAGAGTTCTTAGATCAACATTAGCGAACATATTTACACTCGGTTGTGTCTATGTTTATGTTTTTTGGTTTATGCAAGTTTGAATAAATATTCATATTTGGTCATCTATCACTTCTGGAAATTTCCGATCTAATTCTGACTGATCTGGATAGGATTTCATAGGTAGGCGTCTGTTGGCCGTTGGAAATTTTTGGCTATAAAAATCATCCTAATCAAATTAATTTTTATTGGCGAAATATGCCCATAATTTCAAAGGGAGAACTTTTGTTTTGTTCCTCCCTACGCTTTTTCATTTTTTTCCGTGAATTTTAAATCTTGTCGTCAAGTGAGTACGCTCCCCCTTCTGTTACCCTTTTGTTATCTTTTTTTTTTTTTCCTCTTATGATACTAATTTGCATAGAGTTGTTGATTTCGTTCTAGCTAACCAAATGTCCATTTTTGTTCCGCATATATTCATTTTTTTCCAGATTAAATAAGTTAACAAATTTAATCTTTTTTTAAAAAAGAAAATACTGCCTGGTACGGGGAAGGTGATAGGTGGCTGCATGTACATTAGCAGTTTTGAAAGATATATTAACATGGCAATTCATTTCGGCAGTTCTTCTATTTAAAAAGAGTGATATAATCGAGAACTGAAGAATGAGTCTTAGTACCAGCCAAGCCACAGAAGTCGTAGTAGTTGTGATATTGGGTCTATTATTCTATCATTATATTAAAAGGTTCAAATATTACACGACGTGTTTCTTAGCGATACATTTTACTTTTAAATTTTCAAACCGGTTTGTTTAGGTCGATATTCAATTTACGAGAACCATATAGGAGCCGTGTTCCATCTTGTAGTTGTCGCCATACTATAGCACTTTCTGGATATTTTCGGTTCTAAGGATGGGCTTTTTGTAATGTAAAATTTTGTCCAAATCAAAAAGTTTTTCTGGAATTTTTTGCGAAAATAGAATCATCATCAGATGCTGATATGATGATCATGATGGCTAAGATTGCCACGAAATTTAATAATCGTAAAAAAATGATTTGTAGTCTACGGGAAAAATCCTTAGAAATCAAAATAGTTCATATTAGTTTATTGACCTAATCTGTTGAAGTAGGTTTTTTTTTTTTGTTTTGTTGTGTCTTAATAACATTTTTACTGCACATAAACTCAGGAATCAGTCACTTTTGTGTCGGTTTATAACCTAATTAGAGAGCAATTGATAATTCTAGGGGAACGACCATAGATATGAGGTGAACGGTTTTTTTTCATTCACCTTTACGGCAAAGGGAGTGAACACTTAGAATTTTTTTTCCGGAAATTTTGATAACTTGTCCAGTGAACTCCTCCGTAACCCCCTTAAACATAATGAGAGTTGATCTAAGGATCCTCTACGCCTTGATTTTGTTTTACGATAATCTCAAATTTATTCTCTGGGTATTCCCTTTTTACGCTTCTTTGCCGCCATTTTATTTAATGTTCTAATAACTCAAAGTGAGCCCGTATGGAGGGTAACTCTAAAGACTATCTTATTGTTCAGGTCATTTGATAATTTTTTATCAACGTATTCCAAGGTAAAATGGAATTCAATAGATTTTTATGATTTCTTTGAGACGGTTAATTATCGCATTTTAAATTTATTTAATTGAATTTTTCCAAATAAGATCACGAGATCCTATATCAATTTTTGAAAAAGAAAATTATCTTCTAACAACTTTAGTAGCACCTTGCAAATCTAAAAGTTTTTGAATATATTAATCATGCAAAAGACTATGGTATAGAAGTAAAAGGAGCAAAATGCTAATCGTAAGCGATGAGCTTAAAAACAACCAAAAGCGAGACATGCCATCGTTGCGAATTCCAACAATATATGTCCTGCCGCTCTTAAGAATTAATCAAAAGGTGAAAAAAATTTCCGAGGTAGCATAAAAGTTGCTAGCATACATATTTTTTTCAAACCTGTTAAAGGTGGTTCGCAGCATAGTTTAAATTTATATAGCCTCTGTTTCTCAATATTGTTATTTTTATTTCTTCGAACACTTCGTAATTTCGTTGATGTATAAACCTAATAAGTTGGGCGATATTTTAAAATAATCAAGATTTCGTGCCAATATATCGTATTAATAATAATGCGCCACTATTTAAGGGGATAGTTATTTTCTTTTCTCTTGTGGGTTTGTCAAGTTAAAAGTCGTTTTAAGAAAGTGTAAAATTTAATTTTCTATATTGTTCTCTTCTGTTAATGGTCAGTGTCTAATTTCTATCATATATTTAGTTATGGATTCTTAGCTGTAGAGGTGGTCGATGCTAGTTTTTTTACTGGCCTATAATCCGTGGTTTTTCTGTATTTCTGGTGGGTATTTGTAAAAAGTGTCTAAAGTAGTTCATTCCTATAATGGCAGAAATAACCATTAATTTGAACGATTTTGGTAACGGTTTTTCTTGTTCCATGCACCTGTAACGCGAAATAGGGGGGAAGCGGGATGAGATGGATCATCAAAAACTAGGTCAGATCTTAAATTACTTTAATTAGTATATATAATTTAATATCATATATGAGTGTGTATACTAATATTGAAAAGTAAATCAATTTATAATATGAGTATATTTTTAATTATTATAGTGTTTGAAGTGTTTTCAGTGGTGTTTTTGAGGCGAATGAAAAAGGGTCGTGAAAAAGGGTTAGTAAAAAAGGAAAAGTTAAATTTTGACTTAAGATATTTTTAGATATGAACAAATTCAATTTATTAGTCTAATACATACCTATCGTAACTTTATATCATGATCTTGATATTATTTTATATTTCTGTTTTTATTTTAATTTGTAGTTTCTCTTTCCTTTTTTATTTTAGTCTTCTTGATCGTACAGGGGTCTTGAAGTTCCCGTTTCTACAAGAAATGATCACAGGGAAATGCGCCTTTTCACTCGTGGTACTGTTTTTGAAGTATATTATCCGCGCGACGGAATATTTCGTCGGGACGTGGACTTCAATTGCGTCTTCAACCGCTTTGTGGATAGTTTCGATTTGTCTATTTCCAGGACCTTCTATAAGAGCTCTCGTAGTCAGCTATGATGAGTTTATATCGCGGAGTCGCTTCTCAGTCGTAGTAGTCTTTGCCGTGCTGTGCATCAGCGGCGTAATCTCGTCTGTAGGACTCCTCAAGTTCGTCAATTCGTAATTAATCATATTAACAATGGTATTCGGGAGTTTGCCGGTGGTTGTCCCTTGGGTTTTCAATTTTCAATTCGACCTAGCTCTCTAAATTTCTGGAGTCGTATTTTTTTGAGATTCGACGTTTTGCCGCGATAAACGAGGTATGATTTGGTCTAGTAGAAATTTAGTCTGTAACCGGTTTTACTCTTTTGCCTCGTTAATGCCGCGTGATGAGTGGCGGCGGATACTGGACGCGGATGGAGGTATATCTCGGGTTCTCGGGGTCGGCGGTCACGTTTTAATGATTTGGTCCCGAATTATAAATAGTATATAAATCGATATTCGTTTTTGCGTTTCCTGAGTTGTCTTCGGCTTTTTCTCACTCATAAATTATGCAATCCAGTGAATTCTTTTCGGATCATACCGTCGGGTTTCCCTCCCGGCGCCGTGTTTGCTACGCGTACAATCTGCTGCTGGTTCGTCCTTCTGGCGTGTAATAAAATTAACTGTAATAGATTTATTTATTGGCGATGTTGCAAACGAATCGAGTCCCCTGTCCGATTCACCTCTTCCCGCCGGTACACTTCAGATTGGTTTTTTGAGATCGGTCAAATGCGGTCTCAGAACTTTTTTTTTTACTATCGAATTGTTTGGCGTTTGCTTAGCCATTTCCTTCTCGTTCTGATTTATTTTTTTTTCAATTTCTTAGAGTAACGAATGTTGTCGTTTTCTCATTCACGGTGTCTGATACGATACCTTTTCTTCCATATAGCTGATATTATTAGTCGCCTGTCGGTCTTGTGATAATGCGTCGTCTATCAAGAGTGACCTTCTTCACTCGTAACATGGAGCGGCTGTCTTTTTATTTTCCGCCGATATTGTGGAGTCCTTTCATTTCGGAGAGCGCCGTAGGAGATGGATTTTATTCTCGTATAATTTTCTTTTTTTTCCGTCTCTCTTTTATTCTTTTCGAAGGCGTTGCTTTGGTTATGGGTTAGCCGTTGGATAGGAATTTTTCGTTGTACAGTAAATGTGTCTCGCGCGAACCCCGCGTCTGCGCGCCGCAGTCGAGATATAGAAGCGCGCTTACGGATCGGTGGCCGGGGATTTCCTTTGTGTCTGGTAGTGGGGGGCGCTCCTTGTCTGTTTCTTCTTTCTCGTCCTATGAACCTGCTCGGAGTGTTGTCCTACGTAATTGGGTCGCATAGAGTCGGTTGTGGATTCTATATCGCGACTGTTTCGATTAAATTCTTCGTTTTCGAGTGGGCATCTGTGCCTGCATGTCTTCCTGAAAGCTTCGAAACTTTTTCTAACTAACGTAGTTATTGCCGGTTATGTTCGGTTTTCCCGCAATCTGAGTCATGATCGCAATAAGTTGGCAGAGTGGCCTCAATCGTGGTCGTGGCGAATAACCGCGCTTTGCTTTATATAAAGACTTGCTCGAAGGGAATTAGTTCTAGAGACCGTTGGTTAAAAAATAGTCTCAACACTTTTTCTATGGTTCTGATTTATGGTAGAAGTGATTTACTCTCTCTGGAGTGAGCCATAATACAAAAGCGAATAATTCTTAATTTAATAACTCGTTTTTAAACTTAATTTTTTATTGACATATACGTATTTTTTAAATTTATTTTTTTCATCGTTATTTGTAAAGAAAAAGATTGGAATAAGACTGATTTCTAGTAAACGAATATTCATTTTTCCTACAGATCACAGAGCGTGTTTGTCGTATTTACAAATTGTTATAGTCGTGGCATTATTAGTGTATAATATTGGTTCTTCTTCTGTCTAAAATGTCTGTAAAAATAGAGAATATGTCGTGTGTATTGTTGTTAGGTGGACGATGATTGTTGGTTGGCTCCCGATAGGTAAACTCGTTCCTTATGAATCCTACAAGCCCTTGTAGGAACGCGGGCTTTCAAATATAGGTTATAATCTGTGCGCCTTAATTATATATTATGAAGATGATCAATAATTTTTATTAAATTTATATACATAAACTGCAATCATTCAAACGCACCATAGTTAGAATAATGGCAATTTAACAATAAGAGTAAAATATATAACTAATTTACATATTGGAATTTTCAAAATGATATTATCAACACGAGGGTTTAATAGGGTGCCGCGTTCTCAACTAATTTTTGTTTAAAGTGCTCGCGCGGCCACCCTATTTGCTTCTGTGGGCTTCCAATTCTTTTTTACAGCGCCGTCGCAGTCGCATGTACTAACCAATGAGGGCTTATTAGTCAACTGTTGCATCGAGGATTGCCGAATACTTGGTAGTGAGTCACCAGATCCCGACAAGCCAGAAGGACAATGTATTCAAATTACTGATGCTCAATCGCAAAATTCTTAAAGTCTTCGACTAATTCGAGTATTTGTGCCGGCCTGACGAGATGGTCGCTGTCAAGTAAAAACTTGAGATCGGTTTCCACCACACCGCACTCCGCAGGATTATCGGTAACACGGTGGTGATCTACATTTCCTTTGAAAAGTTCCCTCCTTGGCATTTTTTACCATTCTTGCGTATATGCGTTTTTCCCGCAGTAACGCCAATGTTCGTACGAAACGTGTCCGTTGATATTCTTATCAACCTTTTCGATGAAGCGTCTTCGGTTTAACTATCTCAGTGCGAATCTTAGTGTTGCGTGTAATGTCTCAATTTAAGATTCCTTTATCCGTGATATGTTCATTTTTGGAACAGAGTGCGCCGGGAATTTCAATCTGCCGGAAAGAATACTCCCTTAAGCTGGCGACGGATGGTTTAAAAAAGATTCGTGTTTTTTTTCCGAGATGATTCCATTGTGAAGTTCCCTAAGGCAATTGGTGTGTACTTCTTGGGGTTCGTGGTTTATTTGGTCGCATTCGTTGTTTTTTTTAGATATCTTCCGGTCGGAACATTATTTTGGTTGGCGAAATCCCCGTTGAGGGTGTATCATATCTTGGGCTCCGGTGTCCGCGTTATTATCCTTTTTGACATTCTTCTCGCTTCGAATAAAGGTATAACCACGTTCGGCGATCTGCTCATGTGGGGTACGTTTTCGAGGTTTCTCCCGAGGTCCTCGTTGCGTCGAGGGGCGCTTTCTTCAGACATGTTTGCTCTTGAAGTCAAGAATGATTGTGACGACCGAAGAGTCTGGGATGGTTTTATCATTATTATTTTGGTTTATTGTGTATTATTGTTGTTGAGATTTTTAGTTTCTCGATAAAATAAAGACTTTATTAAAAGTACTTTGCATTATTGGATTAATGAATTTTCGATATACACAGTCCCATGTTCCGTGGTTGTTGTTAATGACGCGTAATGAAATATCGGGGGGCATTTGCGCTTCGAGCCACATTATCTTATTCTATGTTCGGGTTTGAAAAATGAAATAAAAATCATTATTTTTAATATCGGCTTTTAAAGCTAAATAAATAATAATCGGTTTTCAAAATATATCTATAGCGCCGACACACAAAATAATATATTTTTTAGCATTCAAGCTGTACGCACTTAATGAGTGCATGCTCTTAAGAATAATAAATGTTCTTTCCAACTGCGGGCGCAAACGATTCCATCACAGCCGAGCATCACTAATCATACTATTCGGTTGACTTTCTGGTGTCATTAATTAAAAATGCTTCGTTTCTTAAGAGCTTCATTTAGTGGGTCTCGTCGCACGCATCACCACTCAGAGCGTTCTCTGATACCACATTTTTTCTTCTGGCGATAGTTTTGCAGAACGTTAAAACAATATTTTTAAAATTTATTGAGCTGACATATTTGGTGATTTAAAATTTGGAGCGCAAAAATTGCTCAAAAACGTTACCGATATTCGCTCATTTTTGGCTCGTTGTGTCTTCTCGCTTAATACTTTTTCTAATAAATTATTCGAGAATGGAGATGCTGATGATTTAACGACCAAAAAAAATTATATTATCGTTAATTCTTCATAGTCTGGCGTCGCAACGAATAAAAGAGGGTAAAGAGCAACAAATCTCGACCCTCTTTTTTAGTCGCGATTATAAAATAGACTATGTTTAATTCGCATCGTTATCGAACTGGCGAGGACGTGTGAACGGAAAACGCGAGACGAGAGGTTGAGTTTTAAACAACATCACATTCACCCGGAAAGAACATTGAATTTGAATAACTCAGCCTTTCGAAGGAGCGAAACTTTTTCTGTTCAGCCTTTTTATGTAATCTACAACATACTTTTTTTTAAAAATCGGAAAATGGCATTGGGTGCTAAAGAAATCAAAATCTATCGTACTGGAATAACCGAAGAGAATCAGAACTATATCGTGCATCGTAGATCAGTTTTCCCACATGTTAATTTTTATAATTATAACCCTGCTAGGTTTTACAGTTTTGAATATATAACATTTCAGAGGCGAGCTTGAACACCTGGCCATCTTTCGTCGGTATTACTCGCAAAATTAAGGCTAAAAATTTTTTAACGGAGATCCGGATTATTAATTTAAAGATATTACTAATTAAAAAAAAATTACTAATTAATATATTCCATTCTATTTTCGTTCAAGTAAAACTCCTAACTTGTTGTTTCAATATTTGCTTCTTCTAGGACTATGTTATACATTTACACTACGTAAACAACATATTGGTTTTAGAATCGAACACTTTTTTGAACCAAATCTCATTATTGTACGAAATATTTTTGAAGTTTATTTTTTATTTTATTAGTTCGTACGCAAAGAATATATTTCAGGAGAAGGAGAAAAAGAAATAATTATATTAAATAATTGGATTTATGAATCGTATCAAATTCTACATAGTTACAGATAGACTTAACAATTTTTTTAAAATCCCTCGTCACCCATTCGCAAGCTTTTCGGCTATTTTTTTGCAGCTTTCGTCGCAGTGGGCTGTGGAGTCGTAAAATTATTTTTTTGGGTGCTTTTGACTTCTTCTTCTGCTATTCCTTCTTCTTCTACTATTTTTCTTCTTCTTTTCCTTCTTCTTCTCTTCTTTCTTCTCTGTTCTTTCCTCTTCCTTCTTCTTCTCTGATTATTAAAAGACGAGGGTCAAGAGTCTAGGGATATTTTTCAGGCGGACACGGTAGCATAGACAAGAAGATTGAACTCTCGCGATGGGTCTTTAGTGGGGCTGGGGGTGAACACTCCTTGTATGCCTATGACATTTATCTACTTCCATAATACCCTGCAATTTATTGAGGACTAGAAATGTTGTGTTCGACATGGCCTTATGCAATGCGGCAGGCTTAACCAAGGTATTGCGCTGCACCAGGGAAGACCAGTGAGGAAAAAAGTGGAATTCATGGCAAGTTCCTCCAACAGACCTATTGACAGGCTGGTTGAAGGACAGAAAAGAAATATTAATTGGTGTTTACTGTTTAATGTTGGAACCCTTAGAGAAGGAGAGGAGATGGTACTTAGGAATTTAAGAATACGGGTAGAGATTAAAATGTTGATGGGTGATGTTGATCGTCTTGGAGCGATGTAGAAGGATCACATGGCTGTTTATGACATACATCTCTTTTCAACATGAAGAAAGCAAGACCAATGGACGTGTATAGTGGAAGTGCGGTAGTAGAACAGAGATATCACGTGAGAAATATGATTGACAGAGCAGCTGCGACAAAGGATGTTTGAAGATGTAAACAGCTTACGTTCCACGATTCCAACTAATATCAGACCATAGAATGGTATTGGGGAAACTGATTTGGAAAAAAAGGAGAAAACCATGGAAGATAACAAAAGAGAGATACTGTTTGGAAAAGCTGAAGGTGGATGGTGTGGTAGAGCTGTTAAATGAAAAACTTACAAGTAGAGGAATAGAAAGTTCAAGATAGCGGCGGGAAGGTAGAGTTGGTAAAAGACCTTAGAAACTTAGAGTAAATTGGATACCAAGAGTAACAACTTTTTAAGTACTTGGTCTGTAGAAGGTGAAGGAGAATGAAGATCGGCATGGTGGAATGAGGATGTTAATGTTTTAGAAGCAGTGATCAGCTCAAAAACAAAGGGAGATGATCATCATAGGAAAATGGAGTGAAGACGATAGAACGGACAGGGAACAGGAATTGTAATGATTGTATAGCAAGGGAAGATATCCATGCGGAGATGGTAATAGCAGAAGTATACGGCCGCATTATCGGGTTTTTTGGAGAAGAATAGGAGAATGAGCTGGTAATTAGAGGATACAGAAGGGTTAGCGTGGGAACCTTTTGTTTATTATGGAATCGCCTAGTAGCATTGATGAGGAATAAAGAACTCTGGAATGCATATCAGTTGAATAATGGAGGGAGAATCCGTTTCTAGACGGAGAGAGGTAACGGAAAGATGGAGCGAGTATTTCGAGGTAATCTTTGAACTGTAGAAGGACGGGAATAGGAAGAATGGAAATGAATACTCCGTGACAGTAAGACAGAAAGTCGAGTGAATATTTAGAATGATGAGAGTAGAGGAAGTGATGACGATATTCGCGTCATTAGCGAGGAGATCGTGGTGAGATGCAGATAACGTGGCGAGAGATCGTTTTTTTCTCTTCAGCCAGCTACTAGCGAGTTATTATTTGTTGTTAGATTTTTCAATTGAAAAAACAAATGAATCAAACATCCAAGCAACGATTGGCTACGCATGCTTCTTGAACTTACGTTCAAGCTTGTCTTTAAGCGGGCGTATCGCTCCGCGCAAAGGTGCAAATTGTTCCGTAACGACATTATACCTTAATGTCTAATATTTCCATTGAGTGATAAATAAATGAACTAATATAAAACTGTAGAAGGTTAGTATTTTAAGTTATTTAATGAGTGTTGTTTTTAGATATTTATTTGCAAACACCGATCGTCAAACTTTTATAGCAGCTTTTCTAAGAATAATCTCTAAGTAAGGTAATTGTTAATTAATTGTTCTTTCCAAATGGAGTAACTTCATATACTTTTGTTTTTCTAAACATTTATTTTCTATATAAAAGATTGGGCTTGGTATGTTTGGAGAGAAATTAGCATATCCGAGCGCCATAATATACATTCTTTATAAGAAAAGATGGTCATACATATAAGATTATATACAGGTGACAAGAAAATTTGAATGAAACATAATGATCATAGTATAGGTCATAATTTGTACATTTATTTTATAATTTATATGTGGGTGTTTCAGTGTCAAAATCGATGCTTCGATACTAAACAGCCAGGAAATATTTAGAGTATCGTTAACAAACTAAAAATCATTTCGTAGGTCCTAGGTATTCCTCACTAAGTTTGAGGAGTGGCGGGGGGTCTCTGTTGGACAAGTTTATAAATTCGTCGGGAAGATATAAACCCTAAGGCCCCTGTTGCGTAACTGGCTGATGGAACAATAAAGCCGTTCCTTTATTGTATGGGGGGCTTGGTCGCCAAATGTTTAAAAACCTTGATGTTTCGCGCAATTGTTAGAAATTGTTTTCCACCATGATAGAAAAAAAAAAGTGAAACGGAAATTTAAGGCCGTATTATACGTGACGCATTGGGGCCTCCTTTACAAGTAGGTCCGGACTTAACTAATGCATAGAATTGAAATGCAATTTCTACGTACAGACCATTATTCTTTTTTTTTCTACGAGATTTTTTAAATATTTTAGACAAGGCATTATCACTCTTTGTTGGGAGCGTGGCGAGGGTTAGGTTGTATGCAGTCTCATTAAGTTTGCGTCGTCCTTGTTGGGGTGTAAGGTTAGTGAATCGTTGTGACCCGAATGACGTTCTATTCAATTTGCTTGCCTCGCCTTACTAGTGGAATTCAACCGAATAGGATTAACAGATTAATAAGAATAGAGATATATAATTAAGTAATAATATTATTAATAGATAATTAACATAATAGCATAATCGTGACATAATCAATAATATATAATCGACTAAGAAGCATTGTATAGTTAATTAGTGAGAGTAATATATAATAAAAAATTAATAAAATGAATAGTTACGTATGAATTTTTCATCATTATAGATTAATTAAAGAGAGAAAGAGTATCCTAAAATTAAAATCTACAAGTTTATTTTATTTTAAGACCATAACATAAGCAGGATTCCGACGGAAGGGAGTTGCATAAGGGGAGCTATTTTGGTTTCCAAAATACGGTTTCAAGGCGACGATTGATATTACCGACGATGTGCTCTGTAGTATATTGACTATTTCATAAGCGAGCTCATGGTTCATTTTTCCGTATACTCTCTAGGGTGCGCGTAATTGTCTCCTAACGAGTATCTTTTCAAATTTTTCAAATTGAGCAAAATGTTAATTAATTAAGTGGTGGTTAAAAGATAAAGAGAGAAATAAAAAATTTTGCTACCAGATGGCCTCTGGGGGAATCAAAATATGAAAACGATCGATAAGTTAAGAAATTTTAGTTTTCTGCATATAATTAACATAAAGGATATTAACATTAATACATGGTGTTGTTTAAGGGATTTTTTAATTGATTAATTTTTAGTATACATACAGGGAAGTGCATGATGCAGAGCATCATGAATAGTAGTATGGAAATCTATGTAGTATAGTGGGATATGGAGTATTGGATTATAATTATTTAGGGGTTGGGTAGTATAAGTACGATATGCGTGCGTTATGATATATATAGTAGAGGGAGATATATACTATATACTATTATTATTGTTACTATATATAGTTATAGTATATTTTATATTAGTTTATATTGTTTCTATTTTATTATAATATTATTATATATTAATATTTAGTATTATATAGCGTCATGGTAGCTCGGTGGGATTCTGTATAGGATTGTATTATTTATCAGTCCTATATATAGATTATACTATGATACTACCGGTTATGCAGAATATACTACGCTAAGGTATATATTATAGTGATCATTATAGTATTGAGATAGGTTTAATATATATATATATTAATATTAGGATATATATTTGGATATTTTATCTGTGATAGGGTTATTATGGATAGTAGTATAGGGGTGTATATTAATGTACTATGGTATGTTATATAATATATCGTAAGGTAGATTTCTAGTTTTATATATTGGTATCTATATTTATATTATAATTGTGTTATATAGTATATATATCTTATTATATTATTATATTATTATAAAGTATATTTACAGTAATGATATTGTATATATATTGGTCTAGTGATATATACATATCTGATAGGTGAGGATATGATAAGTTGTTAAGTATGTTGATGGGATAGGTGTGATCTGGATGGGAGTTATAATTATATTATTTATTAGTTATGGTGTATATATTAGTTTGATATCGTTGCTGTTGACTTAGTGGCTTATGATAGTTGTTGTGTGAGTTATAAATTCGCTGCCTTCGACTTTTTCGTCTGCTTACTTGTATTAAACTTATATTTTTCGTTAGGGTGCTATCTATTATACTGGCGGGGGGGGCGCGCTTTGACAGCGTTTATGAGAAAAGAGTTGGAAAAAATATTGCAGGTCGGATTTCAATAAAGCGGGAAGAACCAAATGAAATGTCTTGGGCTTGCGATCTCGACCTTTTTCTAAAAACGTATCAAATGCTTTTGTAAGAATCAATAAAATAAGAAATATACGATTGTTGTAAATCCATAAAAGACTCCAGGGAGAAATCATTCTCTTTTCCCCTTGTATTTCCTATGTTGCTGTCATATATTGACTTCACTATTTTCTCATCTCTAGTCATAAACTATCGTATTCTCCTGATATGAGGTATTTATTATTGTTTATTGATCTCATTTTATCGTATGAGGGATTTCATATCATTTCGTCAATTAGTCTATCCATAATTTGTTTCTTGTTAACGATTTTTCTGGTCTAATATCTTTCGTAGGTGTGCGTTGTATGTTACTTTTATACGTACTTGATAGCATTTTTTGTTTATCTGCTAAGAAATTTACAAAATTAAACTCTATCTCTCTTTTTCAAAGAGCCAAGTGATAGGTTAAAAGTAGAATTTTCGCAAAGATGCGGTATGGTGTTTCTCCCAATTTGGAAATTATATATTGACTGGAACTTTTTTTTCTAGACTTTGTAAGAGCACTCGAAAATTTAATAACTATTATTTTAAAGATTCAAGAACATCGATCTTCAATTCTAGTGCTCTCAAATTTTTTAAGAACCTGTGTTTATTTACAGTAACTTTCCGTATTTATATCAACTGTTTATTGTAATACTTTTCTTTGGCAGATACGTTATGCCTGAATATATGTACGTTTTTTCTGATCTGTTCCAATCAGTCAGATTCGGAAGAGGGCTTCGAGCGTAAATTTTTTACTTCAGTGTCGCAAAGCCAATTTTTATTTCAAAAATTTTTCTTTCTTTTCGTATGATAGTTTTCGCTCATGATACGATCATTTTGGGAATCAAGGAATGGGCGAAAGGGTATCCATACGGATGTCGTTTTTCTTGAAGCATTGCGTATAACTTTGAGCTAAAATCCGTTTGTTTTCGTCTAAATTCAATTCGCAAGGTATACCATGCGGGGATCCGTTGAATACTTCCGTTTTGCATATTTCGGTTCTTATATTAATGTGTATCCCGAAGGAAGTTCTTATATTATTTCTTTCCGATTCCATGCATCTGCACTAATATGACCGGCAGTGGGCACACATGATCAATTCTTTTGTAAAGACTCTGATGGTAATCTAGCTCCTATATAGTGCCTCATAGTTAACTCGCATTTGGTGAATTGCCTCTCGCACTGCGAAGACATAAGGTATTTTTATGCATGAACTTTCATTGATCTTTTAGAAAAAATAAAATCTAAAACGTCATTTTTCGGGTGTTTTTTTTTTTTTCCAACTATCGTATTTACGTTTTTGATATGTTTCTATAACTTTTTCATTTCCCTACTTGCTTGGCCTTCTTCTCTATATTCTTTCTTTCTCCCAGCGGATAAGTTAAGCGGGTGGTGGTTTTGTAACTGGCGGCTTGAAGCCTCAACTGGATCTCCCTATTCAATTATTCTTCGGTTTTCGATCTTTCAAACGTCACGACGTAGCCTGCAAATTTGAGTCCAAGTTCTTTGGCCTAGAACAATTTACTAATTCGCATTCCGCGGTGACATTTATCGGGATACCATAATATTGAAAGCGTGTAGTTGGTGAAAAGATGTTTCTTCTTCTTCCGCTGAGAAACTCGGAAATCAAGTTCTGTAAGGGGTCTTTTCAACCGCCAGTTTTTTGCAGCCAGTATGTACTTACACGCATCGGCTTCTCAGGTAACGGCAAGAAGGGGTGTGTTTATTAGTGGTTTATAACAGAACTCAATTTTTTTTGTAAGTTTTAAACATAAAGATCAACATTTTCCATAAATTTCCATCTGAGGATGTGTGTTTGGTGATTCGCACTAATTGGAATTAGGTTAATTTTTTAGGACGAGAGGAATAAGAATTCTTGGCAACTTTTAGGGCTTCGATAAATCATTTCTGACAGCTGTTTGTACGACATTTTTAAGAAATTCGATGTTCGATTTTGCGCTAGTCTAAAGCTCCCGTGATTTGCTTTAAAAGAAGGGGAATAGTGTGTCTTCGCTCATATCATTTCGGTCGTGTTTCTCTCTTATCAACCCCATTGCGACAAAACGCATATATTTTAGTGTGATTAGGTTTGGAAATAAGATCGAAATTTTTTCATTAATTCGAGAAATTCGGTCTGTCAGTGAAGGTAGTACCGGGTAGTTACATTCTAGTGTCTTGATACTGTAAGATTAAGAGGTTGATGTGTTTTCCTTCATTGAATCCGATCAATCTATGATCAGTTGTCATACGTATCTAGAATATCAGTAAGCCTATGATTTTAAGCTTTTGTCTTTCTGACTCGAGATGTCCTTTAATAATCTTCAGTGCGGTTTTTATGCGTACCGGAAACACCATGCGGCTGAACTGTCTGATGCGACCATATACTTGGTCAATGTCAGTGTTATTGTATTGTCAGTTCTGGAAAATGTGTTGGAGGGTTTCTTTTGGGCTTGCTTTTGTTAAGAAACTGTAGAATGCATCGCTCTGAGGTTTTTGCCTCAGTCGTTTTCCCCGACAGACTATAGCGTGAAATACGTTTGAGGTAATTTACATTGCCGTCGATCGCTATCATGTTTCGATGAAAGCGATCGTCAGAGTTATAGTTCGATCAGATTACCCCGAATATTTTTTGAATCAGAAACGTCGTAAAAATCTTGAAAGGATGACGTTTCAAAAATGACGTTCATTGATAGATCTTGCAGAGTTTTTACAGTCATTTTCGTTTCGAGTTTTTCGTCGTCGAGTTCGGCTGTGAAAAAAGTACTAAGGTCAGAAAGTAGCTTTTCTTCAAATAAATAATAATACTTAGGAATAATTGAAATAAAATAAAATAAATATCAGGCACTGATCTTCAGGGTGTATACGCACATTCGCGGCGAAGCCACGCTTTCCTAAATGAAAAAATATATTAGACATTTGACTCCCTTTTATATGCAAAAAATAAAAACAAATGAGTTATAATAATATAATAATAACTAAGAATAATAATAACTAATAATAATAATGAGATAACTAATAATAATAATAATAATAATTAATAATTTTAAGAAAATATAAAGGATAATAATTATATTAATAAGGAATAATAATATATTGAATAAAATGAATAATAAGAATAATAGATGAGAGAATAAGAGGTTATAATAGTAATAATAGATCAAGTTAAAAAAAAATGTAAATATAATTTGTGAATAAGAATATAATAGATAATAATTAATAGATAGAGGATGGAGATGGAATTCCTTACATCATAATTAATTAATAATAGAGTTATAAAGTAAAATAAATAAATTAAATGTATTGTGTTTATATTTGATATTTTGTTCCGAATACGGTTCAAACGTAGTTTATTTAGGTTGTGTTTGGCGCCCGAAGTAGCCCTTGAAATATGTGAACAGGTCTAAGGACTCGATATCCCTATGGTGTCGCAACCTGGATGTCTAAGTTCCAGAAACCTTAAAATTGTGAAGCTGATAAGAAAAAATTTATTCAAAAATTAATGCCGATCAGGGAACTTAGAGCATCAGAGGTTACGTCACAATAGGGGGATCGAGCCCGTTGAAACAATGATACTATATGAAGGAATAGCTGAGTTTTAATAACGTTTTTGAAGTATTTCGAAATCTAAAATAGTCGTTAATTGGGAGGTACTTGGCCCGGAGGCGATGCCCGATGAAACTCCCGTTTTAAGGTACGGACTTTCGGCATAATTAGTAGGTTTTGGGAATAATGGTTTGGAGATATATCGAGACAATAATTGTTGGTGTATAACGGTATCGTTATAGATGGCTAGGTTCATTTTATTTCGAATACAGATGTTTAATAGGAATGCTTTAAATATATTGTATTGGAATAACTGAATGTATTCGCACAAAAGAATAATTGAGGTTAAAGAATATCGTATAGATGACCTGGTAATTGAAAAGTTTTCGAGTATATAGTACTTGTTTTGAAGGAATTTGATTAAAGCTGGAAAATTTTGTCCCAAATATGAGAGACTTGAAAATTTTCCATGACAAGTTTATTCACTTTATTCGAACTAATTTGATTTTTGAGTTGAATTAGAAGCGGTATGTTTTATCGAAAATATTTTTAGATGTACTCTATCCATAGGAAGATACTTTCGTGAGCGATACTATGTTATTCTAGAAACTGTATTGAGAGTCCTACTATTCCCTATGCTAATTAGTAGATGAGTTTAGGAGGAGTAAGTCGATTGTCGCAGTTATGGGATCTTCCATCGAGTTCTTGAGGATGAGCCTGATTATTTTTAGAGATTATTTTGGTTTTCCGATATGACGTTCAGACGATGAGTAGGAGTATGCCGAGGTAGTTCCTTTGAAACTTAACATTTTCTCTAAGGGACTTTTTGGCTGATCGTTCCCTTGTATGGTGGTTTCTGCAACTTCGATGTCCAGTCCCCGGAAACTTAAAATTTTTGTTGAACCGTGTCGTGATGAATAGAAAATAAAATTTCCAAAGAAAAATTAATCGTTCGGGTAACTTAGCTTACGCGTCGAGGAGGTGTTATTCGTCACATAGGGATTTATCAAGTTTGTTGAAATTGATCCTAAATTGGGAAGGATATACCGAATTTAATCACGTTCGAACGTGATTTTCGAGTAATCCGGTTAATATTTTTACGATTAGGTATCTCTTCTCCGATGATTCCGATGAAACGCACTTATAACTGGAGATCGAGCTATCTTTGGCAAATTAAGTTTTAAGAAAAGATTTTGAATTTTTTCCATAATTAAAAATTGATAATTGTTGGGTTAAAGGCGTTATATCGTTAATACCATTAGACTATCAAGGGATATTCACGGGAAAATGTAATTTGTGTAAAGTAGACCTAACTTTAGAACACAAACATTATAGTCTTTTGTTTGTTATGGATTTCTTAAATTCAAAATGAACATAGGGAGTTGAAGAGATGGAGAGTAGAATATAGAGACAAATTCTAAACCTATTTTTTATTGGAATTTATTTCTCACTTCTTTTACTCTATCTATATTATATGACTCTTTTAAGGGCGAATGAACGAGGTTTGCTCTAAAATTACTGTTATAATCCTACTTGCCGTATCTGATATAGGAGGCAGAGTAGTCGATGCTTTAGGACGTTTCATCGAGGTATCGAAAGTGAGTGATATTTAGTATATGTTTGGTTCCGAATACCGTTCAAATCGTAGTATGCCGAGTAACCCTTGAAAAGTAACAATTTCTACAGGACTACGCGATCTCTGCAACTGGGTCGCAAGCTCTATGTCTAATTTCATACCGAAACCTTAAAAAAATTTTGAGAGTCCTCGAGGAAGTAAAAGGAGGATAGGTTTTTTTCTCCAAAGATAAATTATGGTCGATTTGGGAACTAGACATGGCGAGGTTACTGTCACATAGGAAGTGATCGAGTCCCGGTGAAATTATATCTTTATATGACGGATAGCTGAGTTTTTAATAGGTTTTGAAACGGGTATTTCGTAATCGAACAACTCATTGACTAGCTTATGTCTTTTCTCACGAGACTCCGATGAACGCACTCTAAGGAATGCACTTCTCTGAGAATTAGAGGGTTTTTAGGAATAATTTTGAACTTATTTCTTTAAATATTGTTGTTTGTAATACGTATATTGATTTAGATTGTATAATTTCTAATAAAATTTCGATAGTGGTAATGTCACCAACAAATCTGTCTTGAAGAAATTTTAAGTAATTGTTTGACCTCAAGATACAAAATCTGAACTCAAATGAAGGTAGGAAGCATGTTGAATTTTATTAAAGTTTTGAAACAGCTATGAATAATATCAGACGGATATATTGGAGGGTTGACTGGGTAATGGTGGAGACTGGGGAGAACTGAGTGGAGGACCGTAAAAGATCGGGTGGGATGACGGGAAACCGATTTGTGAGTTACTGGGAAGCTGGAGTGGAGCATGCGGGAAGGACAGAGTGGGAAGTACGGGGGGACGGGTGGGAGTACGGTAGGAATCGGGTTGAGAGCGGGGAGACGAATGGAGACGGGGAACGACGTTGGAGATACGGGGAACCGTAGAATTTGGGGAGACGGGGAAATGGTGTGGAGACCTGGATAGGAGAGATTCGTCGGTTTTTGGTAAGCTGGATTTTGCGATCGGAAGTCATTCGCCTTTCCGGAAGATACGCCGATCGAATGAGTAATAGATAATATGTTTAAGTTACTAGAGTGGTGGACCCATGTCTCGGTAGTGACGGGGAACGTGGGGTATCACGGAAGGCGGGGTGGAGGGACGGGGATTCGAGGGGGGAGGACGGGATATCGAGTGGAGAGCGTTGCGAGCGCGTGAGAGACGGGAAACGGTGTGGGAGACGTGAAGGGTAACGGCGCGTAGACGGGAATTGTGCGGGTGAGACGGGGAACTGTGTGTGTGTATAGCGTGTGTATGTGATGTGTGTGTGATGGGGAACGGAGGAAAAAGTTTGGGAAGCGATGTGTAACGGAGTGAACGGTTGGAGACGGTGGAAATATCGCGGGTTTTGGGACTGAGTCTGACCCCCTTTTTATTTCCTATTGCGTGTAGAGCGTGCCTCGGAAGAATGTTGTACTTTGCTTTTTTTTCATTTTTCTAATTGATTCTGTACTTACTACCTGGACTTTTGCTTAACTAAATTGGCATTCGAAAATTAATGTTGTTTGTTTAGATTTCGGTGGCTTTTTTTTCAACATTTACTAGCGGATCGCAGAAGATCCTTCAAATTAAAGCGTTTGGAGTAATTCTTAGCTGTTCAAGATATTCTCGGACGATACTTGATGTTATTGAGCGTAAAATGCATAACTATAGGTTGCCGGCTACTCTAATAATGGTGCGCGGTGACACGAAGATGTATTTAAAAAAGATTTGTATTCTTTTGAGGATGTGGTATCAATAAAGAGTCGGAATTAGTCAATATTTCATTATAGGATAGTTACGACATGTGTGTTCTAGGATCGCCTGCTTATACTTTCTAATAGTCCTTCGTTACCTTCCAGTATTTTAGCTTGTGCCGATTTTTTCTGCCAGCTTTCGTCGCAGTCGCTCGTATGACTGCTATACATTGGTTAAATTAAAAAGGGTTGATAAACCGAGCGAAGTAGTTGTAAAATCTTTTATTTTGAACGGTTTTAATGCTTACGTAAGCGCAAATAAAGATATACAGGCATATGACTGTGTGTGTGGTTAGGATAAGAGAATAGAGTGCAATTGAGTGAGGAATTTAGAAACTACGCCTCTAGGTATTATGGGTCTCGTGACCTTTCATCCAGTTTTTTTAAAGTCCTCCGCCCATCCGTAGCTCTCAGCAAAATTTGTTGTACAGATAGTCAGTCGCAAGTCCCCCAATGCTTCGTTGCCTTATGTACGTTCTGCGTGGCGTTTCTGATTTCCTGTTGTAGGTCTCGAATATGAAAAGTCCGTGAGTTAGGATGTCCGTGTAGCGTACTTTAAACGCAACCAGGGAAACCCGAAAAGATAAGACCGGTAAGAGCCAGTTCACAAGCACCGATTAATAAATGCGACAATCTCGTGATACTCAGTAGGCGATTCGCATTGTTATTTGTGTCGCTCTACAGCAGGCCCTTGAGAATTAGCGATTCATGCCTTTGTGGTTTTCACGACGCCGTCTCCGCAGAAAAGGGAACTACGTAGGACGAGGGACATCTTTGAAAATCTTCCTTCGTCCGAGTCTCGCTGTCGGAATCTTTTCCGCACGAGAATCCAATAGTATTGCGTCGCGAATACGGAGCCGTGATATTCGACTTTTTTCCAACTGGAATTCCCAGTTAGAGTCGCCAATTCGTATCATCTACGTTTTTGCGTGGTTAATTCGTCGCAACAAGACCCTGTATTCGGAAGCAGTTTGAAAAAGTAGGCCCGGGGTAGGTGCTAAGTCGTGACGGTATAAGTTATCTTGTAAACCGTGTCAATTAAAAAAGTGGTTCTCGGGTCGTGCGAAGAAAGAATTTCGATTTCGATAGTAGCAGAGGGTAAAGGTTACGTCGTTGTTGTGTGTTGGTTCGCGTGATTGGTCTATATTGTTTGAATAGGTTGTTTCGCGTACGGCCGGTTAGGAGACGTGTTTTTGGTGCTGAAGTACTCCCGTTGGAGAAGTAGATAGTTTCTCGTGATCCTCGGTTTATCCGGCTGTATATTATCCTTCGTTATTATTTCCCGCTATTTAAAAGGACACCACTTCGTCGCGAGTGTCACGCGGTAGTGTTCTCTGTGGGATGGTTTTTTCCTCGAGGGCTGCGTTTTCTCGAGAGGTGCGGACATGGTTTGGCTTTTGAATTCGAAACGATTGACCAAGGCAATAGGATGGCCGTAAATGTGCTTGTATGTATTCGCTAGATACAGCGATAGATTATATTAACTTATATTTGATAGAAATATAAAAATTTCAGTTGTCGTTTGGTGAACTAAGTTTCTTTCCCTGTTCCTTAGATTACGACGAGTAACACGAGTGGGAATTTTTATAGGATAGTTGGTTTATTAATGTTCCCTATTTTATGGTGGGGGGGTAAAATGACAACGAAATATTTTTTTAACATACGTATTGTATGTTAATTGTTTTTTATATTCTCCTCCAAAATAATATGACAGGTTTTACGAAAGGAAAGTTAGGTTGGGCTTTTAAGCAGACGCAGCAGTTTTGGGTTTAATTAAATTGGATAACGACTCAATTGACGCGGGACTAGAGCTCAAACAAATGAAGCTAGTTTCGGTTTGACTTTTCCTGGAAGTGTAATTCGGAAAGATGCCTGTCGGCGCCGGTGAACAGCCGGCTGTCCGGTTGGGGGTTATCGTGCTTGAAAAGCATGCGCCTAGTTTGGAGTTAGCAAAAACTTATATAGCGTTCTAGCCGCGGATACAGCCATCAGCGACTTAATAATTTTCTAGAGCATTTGTGAAATATGATCAGCTAGTAGGTTATTGAGGTTCTCGTTTAAACTGACAGCTGAGCGTTCAAGTTCTTAGCTTGGATCAGATAAGGACGATATAACAGTCAAAATTCCTTCTCGCTTCTTCTTTCTTGGCGGTCATAGAGAGACTATTCGGGAACCGTTAAAAAAAAGAGAATCGTGCTGTAAATGTAACAAATATCGAGCATCATCTTAAGCCTAGTGTTATGGTTAAATATCAGAAAATTGGTGATCAACTGAAGGAGATTTGAGATAAATGCGTTTTATAATAGTTGAAAATCGTTTTAATTGCTATCAAGAGAGTATGGATGGAGAAATATCTTTTCTGAATTCTGGTCAGTGTTGGTGTGGTTATGGGCGTAAATCTGTACATTTTTAGGGTTGCACAAATTGAGAGAGGATTAAGGACGATGTTCCGATAATGCGTGGCTCTGCGTCTTCTGGTGGATATCTGTAACAAAAAATAATTATTGTTTTAAATTATTGTAACTGGCTTTTTTTGCGCTAGTAGTTTGGGATGGGAACCTTTGGATATTCTTTATTTTGGCTTACGTTGATAGTCGGTGGTTAGATTGAAAGAAAAAAACGATTTTTTCCACTAAAATAATAGCGAATATACTATAAGTCTCTCCTTGCGATACGGCAGGTTGCTATGCGGCTCTTGATAGAAGTGTAAAGAGATCTTTCGGTCGAAATATCCTGACCTACCGAACTGGGGCACGTGTTGTCGAAGGACGATATGAATCGATTGAGATAGTAGGCAGTGTTTATGATTTTTTTTTTGTTATTCTTGAAGAAATACGCGTCGTTAACTGTTTAGGAAGAAGTAATACCTTATAGAAAACAAATTAAGTTTAAGTCGATGGAATTAGGTCGTTCCATGGGCTTCTTGCGCATGTATGACCCGGAAACACGTCAGCCACGAAAATGTAGTAGTTATTGTATTGGCGATTTATTGTTTTGTTTCTTATCTACTTTTTCCGACCAACGATCTTCCCGTCCGTAAGTCACCTGGCCAAATCTGCAACGAATAAAAAAGTAGTTGGAAAGCCTCAATTAAACAGGAAGAGCGGTCGAACCTCGTGGTTTTTAGTCGCGAATAATGAAATGACTAAGGTATATGTATCTGTACGCGAGTCTATAGTGGAAGAATTGATGTGAATCGGAAGCAAGACGGAACGCGTAGAGGGAAAGTAGAGTTTGTGATTGCGCGCTTCCGTCTAGAAAGGAAGATGAATCTTGGCGACACTTGACCTTTTTAACGGCTTGTTTTCTCTTCTGTTAGTTATCTTTATCAGGTAGACACGTTATTGCTGGGTTCGCCGCGGCATTTTCGATCTTGTTTGGTGTATTTCTTCGACAATGTGTATGAGAAAAACTATGGAAAAAGATGTTCTCTTGAATAGGTTCTGATCTTCCTACGGAGATCCGTGTAAAAGAAAATGAAAAGGAGTATATTTAATCCTTCCACGTGTTTCAAATAAAATTATATTTCTTTTTCAATTTGTATCTACTCTATTAATTGATGGACTGGGTACAAAAATCCAAGGAATACGTCACGCTGTGCGGCATTTCTTTGAGTTATAAGGATTGTGGGTTAAAAGGAGTGATTGCCTTCGTTTGTCTTTGTGCCGATTCGGAAAGCAGTTATTTCCTTTCCTTTTAAAATATTTATTATGTATTATTTATTTCTACTTATGTAAATGCTATTTCTTTCAATTTTCAACTTAATATGGAAAATCAGATTTCGATGAACATATATTTATTTATTACCATGGAGCCTGGCTCATTATTTATGTATTAGACAGTGCCGATTGTGTGACAAGGTACGTGACGTCGGAGCGATATTTAATTAGTAGGGATCAATTTGTGGCATACGCAAATAACAATCTTTGTCCACTTAAAGTGTAACGTTTACCATTGGTTGGATATTTTAAACAAATTGCGTCGGAAAACAATAAATAATGGTCTATCGTAACATCTGCCATGGATGTCATATACTTATCAATTAGTTATCTGACCTTACTGTAAGTGTAGGCGATGCCTAGTGTTACGAGCGCTATCATTTCCGTCTTTTTTTTGAGGTTTCTGTGTGGACAAAAATTTCTAAATGGGAACAAGGTCAAAATTTACATTGTTTTTTGAAAAAACAGCCATAATAAAGGGGAACCGGTTTTTTTGTTTCCAATCGACCCTTACGCAACAAGGGACACTTACGGTTTTTTTTTCCGGACAATAATTTTGCGAAAAAAACTTTTCCCAGGAACCCAGCTCACCGCCCTTAATAACTTATGAGAGTACGCTAAGGACCCTAGCGAACTGATTTTAGTTTTACGATAATCTCAATTATTTCCCTGGGTTTACCCGTGTTGCCTGGCATGTTTAATAAATTCAAACGGTCTGTAAGCATTAGGCAGGGGTTAAATTATAATTAAGCTTGTGGTGGGCTGGACTATCGTTGCGGACTATTGTGGTTCAATCTTCTTTCGGTAATGTCTCTAAGTAGATTTGGATTATTGATTTCTCTAGCACCAAACTTGCGCCATTTCCGATACATATTTTGTAAAGAAAAAACTAGTTTACAATTATTTACCATTTTAAAAAGAAATACTTATCTTTTCTCAGGTTGACGATGAACGAAGGGGCCTGCGTAGGTCATACATTATTGGAAATATACTAAACCCACGGCAACGATGGCATCTCGGGATTAAAGGAGAGGAAATCTGTTCCGAAGGGAGAAATGTTAGTTAGTTACTTATGGCCTGACACGCCGAGGTAGAAGTGCTGATAGTGTGTATACTTCATTCTCATGTCTAATTTCTGCCTTCCTGGGATTAATTTATTGTTGAAGGCGGATGCCGATTACTGAGCATAATCAAAGTAGACTTTAGCGAAGAAAGCCAAAAAAAATTGATAGTTCTGTAAACTCACTTCTCATGAGTCAATTTTTGCCTGTTCGGCTGTGAACCTTTGTGGTTCTATTATAAATGACCAATATAGGGAAAACATTTAATGCGCATTTCCTTTCGTTGAAAGTGAAGATAATTTACAGTAACTTTTTGTTATTTACATTTTTTGGCATCTAAACGTAGATATAATTACAATTCCGTATTGATACGGGTTACACACCTGGGTAATATTAATTTTTTTGTACAGTCTCTTGCGTAACATTTTAGTTCATGTTTTTGGTGCGATATTCCGCGAAAAAAGATGGGATTGCTTCAATGCCGGCCTCGTTCTTTGGCTTCGTCATTTTTTTTTCTATCGCGAGCTACTGAGTCTACCAGCGATTGGAGTAGCGATATTCTCGCGAAAGATGTAGTTACTGCGTCGCTTTATCATTACATGGAACGACATACTTTTTTCATTCATTACTACGCAAAACTCAAACCATTAAAATTTTTTCGACAGTCCATCAATTGGTCCAAGATTAGATCGGAACCGTTTTTATTCAACTAATACATTCCGTCAAACTAGAGAGGATATGCTACAACTAATGGACGATCTTTAGTTCGTTCATCTTTATGGCAAAGAGAGCTAAAGGCTTTGTTCCGAAAGGAGGGTGGCAATTCTCTTAACCGAGAAATTTTTTCTTTCGAACGATATCTTTGCTTTTGTTATGTAGAATATTATCTATCTTTTAAAAGTACGAATCTTGAAAAAATTGCTCATTCCTTAAAGTGGTTTTTCCAATAGCTTCAATACGACCCTAAAACGATACGCGTCTACGTCGGTGTAGTATTCTGTTAAAAAATCAATAAACGAAGCTCATCAACCTTTAATCGGACGACGGCACTCGGAAGAGATAAATCGTGATTCGTAACATTCGTGAAAAGTATAGAAGTAATTGCGGGTATTTTACCAGGTATTTGGGATATGCTGATCGATAGTGTGGTTCCCTGTTACAGCTAGAATTCAACAGTAGGTAAGCGAGAGAGAACAAAGAAGAAGATCGAAAGTGCGGTTACTTTATCGTTTGGCGTCGGTTTCGTAGATTTAGCTAATTACTTGATATTGATTATTAGGTGTTACTCGGCGTCCTAGCACTTTGAGTTTTTAGTGATTAGTTCTTTCTCGTTTATATATATGGGTTTCAGTTTTACGTAGAAGAGGTACCTATAGGAACTTAATACGCACGCGCCAAAATGTCTGGTTGTCTCGGAAATATTCATAAATCTTGATCAGTGTAAACTTCTCGCTAATTATTTTGAAATTATTGTTTTTTATAGTATAATATTTATTTTGTTTTAAATAAGAAAGATGTATCTCCTCCCTTGTACTTCAATTCCATTTGTTTAACTTGTTGTTCTGCGACATAAAACTTGGAAAAAGTTGTTGGTTTTCTCTTTTTTAGTTATCTATATTTCTCAAGCCGTGAGTGAAAATTGGTTGAGGTGAAATGCTTAGGCTATGTCTTAGCTTATTGTCCGGCCCCTATGAACAATTGTGGTTGATTTAGGCTAATTTTTTTCAGTTTATCCTTTTAACATTTTGTTCCGCAATCTTTTTATTTCAATTTTTGTTGAGGCACTGTGTTTTCACTTGCACAAATTTTATACGATCAATAAACAGTTCTATTGCCGGGCTCGGATGCGAGGTGCGATGCGAATCGTTGAGTCCTCTGGTCTAGTAGTGTGTTCGACTGAAATAATGAGATTATTGTCGAGAAGAGAATGAGAGAAAATTGAAGCAATAAGTGGAACCACTTCGGTTGAAATGAACCAACAGGCCAGCGCGCGTTATTTGCTGTGGTGAGTACCGTTCTCTCTAATCGGCTTCGAATAGATATTCGTTTTGTTTTAAAGAAATTATTTAAAAAGATATCCAGACAGATATTGAGATTAAATGTTTATAAGCGCCACTTTTTTTTATGGAAAAAAAGTTGTGCTTCGGGAATCGGCAAACGTTATGGTGTCATTTGTTTTTATTTTTTATGATGATTTATCGATATTTTTAAAAAGTAATAATTATATAGATGAAAATTATTTATGCAATTGTACGGTTTTAAACGGAAGTGGAGATAGTCCGCTTACTGCGCTTGACACTGCCCATTACTGATGGCCGTTATGGCTACTCCGCTCTTTTATACTATTTTTAAATGCCGCTGTCTAGCAAACTTAAGAATGCGCGATATTATGCGTCACTCCACAGGTGTCGTAAAATGATAAATATGATATATTTCTATTTATTCTTTAAAAATATCTATATATAATCATTAAAAAAATAACATAATGAATTTCTAATTGTTGCGATGATGGCATATTGTTTTCGCAATAACAAATGGCGTTAAATACAACATAGATCTCCTATCTCTGTGATATTTCTTACAAATAATTCTTTAAATAACGTATGATCTTCTGGAGTTATAAAATTAAGAGAGAACCTGGTAGGTTTCACCCGCATTCCGGCTGGCGTGTTGGTCATTATCCCGAAGTGTCCTCAATTATGCTTTCTATTTACTCTCATTCTACTTTTCTCGAATGTTAATCTATTATTTCGGCACACTAACTAGCCAGTGACTCAGTTCGACTCGATCGATCGACCGGCATAGAACATGTTTTTGATCGTAGAGAGATTGTGTTGCAAGTGAGGACCGTGCTCAACAAATTAACTTGGAAATAAAAGATTGCGAGACAAAGGTGTTGAAGAAAGGGGTAGGAGAGCTGAAGAAAAATTGTCTTAAATCAACCCAAGTCATAGGCCGCTAGCGCAGGTAAAAAATAAAATCAACAAGGCGCGACACCAGCAGGCAGATGTAGAAAAGTGAAAAAAGATGAAATGAATCCAGCACTTTTTCCAAGTGTAGTTGCGAACAGAACGTTAACGAACTTAGGTAAGCATAAACGAACACGCCAGCGAAAGGTAATGTATGATTCTTTTAAAAAATAGTTGAACTTAATGTCACAATATACAAAAATTAAATTAGCGAGAAGGTTGTTAAGCACTGAGGTCCGATGTTTGCTATTCCGGGCAGAAACCAGATTTGGCGGCGGTAGCGATTAAGCTTTATAAGGTACCTCTGCTTCGTCACTGCACCATATAACGGAATATCACTAAACTATATGCCTAGGAATCGCCGAGTAAACTAAAATAATTATCTATAATCTGAAACAAAGAAACGAAGTACCGCTTTCGTCTTCTTCTTGTTCTCCTTCGATTACTACTTGTTGAATAATTTTGTAACTACGAAAATATTGATCGCCATATCCCCAATATGTAAGTCCGCAATACTTTATCTTTTCCGAATTGTACGGAATCACGATTTTATCCTCTTCCGAGTGGGTCGATAGGTTGAGAGCTTCGTTATTGTTTTTAAAATTTAACGACGTAGACGCGTTCGTTTTGGTCGTATTGGAAGTAAATTGGAAAACCACATTTAAGGAATGAGAATTTTTTTCAAGATCGTACTTTAAAATAATAATATTCTCATACAAAAAAGAATGTTCGAAAAAAAAATTGTCCTCGGTTAAGAGTTGAACGTCCTTCGGAAAAGTTACTCTTTTGCCAGTGAACGAATAAAGATCGTCATTTTTGCATATTTCTCCTAGTTTGACGGAATGTAGTATAATAAAAAGGTCGTCTAAATCTTGGCAATATTTGGATGTCGAAAAATATAATGTTGAGTTTTGCGTATAATTGAAGAAAAAGTATTCGTTTCCATGTTGTAAAGCGACGCAGTATACATCTTTCGCGAGAATATCGCTACTCCAATCGCTGGTAGACTCAGTAGCTCGCGATAGAAAAAAAACGAGATAGCCATAAATAGCGAAACGTATAAGCGGATTGGAAGAAATCCCTATCTTTTCTGCCGGAATACGCAATAAATTGAACTATAAATAATTTGTAACGCGAGCTCATAGAATATTTATTTAAAGGTATGTTAATCAGTTATAAACGGAATTAATATTATTTTATATCAGTTTAAGAATCAGTTTGAATTTCATCAAACTTTTATATTTCGATCGCGGTCACCCTTGACTCATTCAAGTTTGCCGAAGTACACCTATATATACCATTTTAGATTTCATATATAAATAAGATAACAGTTTTCTACTTTATAAAATAGGGTCCTATCAATTAATCATAAATATTAGCAATATTTTTGCATGATCTAAGAGCAATGTACAAAGCAATTCCGCAGGAATTTGCCTCTAGAATAATATAAATATTAAAAGATATATAGGATAACATAACTATAATATTTTTCTTAACAAAGTTGGTAAATATAATTCAATAATCGATTAAAATTTTAAATGAAAACTGGAAAACAATATTTAATTGAAAAATGTTCATACTTTCGAGCTCACAGTTCTATCCTCTCAATGTATGTGTGAAGTCTTGCGCTCATTCCTTTCCAAGAGTCAAGTGTGACATGGTACGTACAAGTATGAGACACCTGGGTTTTAGATGAAGGACATAGTTATTATAACTCACATAAACATTCACTTAATTATGCTTGAGTCACTGCTCCATATGCGCAGGTATAAATGCGATATATTAATGTGATTTAACGTGAAGTTTTCTATCATATTTCCAAGTTAGAAGAAAAAAAAAGACTTACACGAAAAGCCACGCAGTTGGAGTATTTGAGGCGTGGTCAGCAGAAATAGATATCCTTGATATATACCAATTCCATTCTCTATCCGTGTTCGGAACCTATGTGCTAGACGCAAATCTCCTACTAATTTTGATTCATCTCATAGCCCTACGAGCCCCAATCATACAACAGATAAATCCGGTTATCACCTCCATAGGACACGACAAAAAGCAAACATCGTAGAGGTGAGGGAAATCCGAGTTACAACCCTACTTATGATGAGCACGAAATACCTGCCTCCTTCCGCTATCTCACTGGCTAAGTCTAACATTCGTCTGCTATCGGGAACCCCCAAATCCAGCCAGGTTCTGAGGCATCGTGACAATTTTTTCACTGCTAAGAAGATAACCTATTTTAAAGGAAGTAATCAAAATTCCCAATATGACAGGATTCGTGTCTAGTCCTCCCGTCACTTCCAGAACAGATTCTTCGCTACCGGGTGTTTATATTTTTAAAACTGGTATCAGCCAGCCAAACTCCACTATTGGTACCTATGCACACCTACCTGGTATATTTTATTCTTTAAAAATTGGTTATTTTTTGTACTTTTTTGAAAAATAAATAAATAATATGATGTTATTTAGGCTGTGTCTCTTACAAGATAAGATCTGTCGCTAATATTGGTCAATTTGGTTTATCTATAAATGAGAAAAATCAAGAGATATTACCATAATCGTACTTATTAGTAATACAGAATAGAGTATTGAAAAATAGCTAAGTTTGCAAAAATATCCGAGTAGATCTGCACCTTGATAATTTATTTTTATTATTATAATTTTAACTCTGCTAAGTTTTTTATACTTGTCTGTCTTAAGAAATATATTAAATACTCATGGCTGAGCAACACGTGGTAATTAACCCAGGAAATTAATTTGAGATATATATCTGATAAATAAAATACAGATCGGTTAGGAGCCTAGGTTATATTATATATACTCATCTCATTAGTTTGCGTGAGTAAGTGGAGGGAGTTCTATGTAGAAATGTATTTCAAATATTATTACCGAGTGAGAAATAAACCTAAGTGTTTCACCTACTATTTGCACGTAAAGGTGATGGAACAAAAAACCGTTCTCTTTAGTATTTACTTTGCTAAATAATTTAAATTTGAGATTTAGTTCCCTTTAGAAAATTTTTTATCCACAAGAAATTAAAAAAATTGCTTCATCACTCGAATACTAGGTATCACTTGTGTATCTATCAGTTGCACTCCTTACAGTAGTAGTATAACTAATTGTAATAGATATTTATATACTAATATAAATTGCATTTACGTATTAGACCTTTATTATTATTTTTCCCACGATATTTTTAAAATTCCCAAGGTAACGTTTCCCTTTTAGTGGATTTATTATGCTGTATTGGCACAAATTTGATCCCTATCATAATATTAAATATACGCTCTAGACACACGTATTTTACACACTCGGAGGTCATTATAATATAAAATAAATGGTGTATAAATAATAAATATATTTCTCTAAGATATCTATTATATTATTACAGTTGAAAAAGGAAAAAATAGGCATTTAAACGTGGAATAATAATTAATTAAGTATATAATAATTATTAAAATTAAAAATAATTTATAATTTTAACCTGCTAATCTTACAGTTTTGAATATATATAAACATGGCAACATGACAACGTGGTAATAACCCAGGAATAATTTGAGATTTCGTAAAACTAAAATCAGTCGTATGGGTACTTAGGTACTACCTCATTAGTTCTGCTGGGTTATAATGATAAGGTGGGTTCTAAATGGGAAAAGTCTTACTACAAATTTTCCGGAAACAAAATCCCTATAATTGTTCCCTTTTGCGGTAAGGTGAGGAACATAATAACGTATTCCTTTATTATGTATATAGTATGACTTTTTGCTATATATAATTTAAGATTAGATTCGTTCTCACTTTTAGAATATTTCTTTTCCTACCAGATATATATATATAAGTATATATATATAATAAAAAAAAATCGAAAAATATTATATAAGTCATGTAATAAACTATGCAAATGCCTCCTTACAGTTAGGTTATCATAACTAATTGAATAGAATATTATAATAATTGCATTTACGTATGAACCATGATTCATTTTTGTGTGGCGTCGCATAGAGCTGAGATTAGTAAGAATTGATTATTTAAAAAGATGGCAACTCGAAAAGTTTAGGACGATGTCTGTTTAGGATTGGCTGAAAGTAAATGAGTAAATGCGTTAATTTGGGAAGAATAAAATGTAAGTTACTAGACCTACTTAAGAATAATGAATTATGGTCTACTCTCTGCGCACCGAACGCGATCAAGGACTGATGAGTCGTGTTATCGACTCGTCAAGTCTGGTAAATGAATATAGTGGTGAAATGTGATGGGGTAATATTGATGCTTAGGAGACCGATTTCTCGAGGAATATAATGTTGAGTATAGAGTAACAAAGGATTGCGCTGAGAGGAAGAAAGGAAGTATAAAGAAGATTTATGGGCATCATGATGGCACACGAGAATAGGTTAGATATAATAATAGGAGTGAATGACGGGGTATTATATTGCGAGAAGAGAGAGAGAGAGTAATAGGATATGTGACCCTCACTCCTGGGGCACACCGAACAGGGGTATAACTCTACCTCTATTGTATCGACGTATATTAACATTGTCGGTACCATCAGAGCAGGGTACCGAGTAGCAAGCTCTAGGGGGGATTTTTTTTGACTGAAGCGAGTTCTCACTAAAGGAGGTAATAAAGGGGGCGGGGCGGGGCGGGAAGGGTGGGGCTTTCTTTTCGGCTTGTGTCATATTCTTCTACTACTTCTCTGTTTCCAGTTCAGTGCTACGCACCTTACCTGCGGTGATTTTTTGTATAGTAATCCCCAATGCCTAGAGAGGAGTGAGAGTGGTATAATCAAATAGAAATTTAGTATATATTAATTTATTTATTTGACAAGTTAGGTATAATGGAATAAATTACTCATTTATTACTATTTTTCTTTCACTATCTATCCGTTGTGAAAATATTAAAAGAATATAATATACATAGAAGAATATTTATTATATTCTCAAATTTATTATTCTTTACATATTGTCGAAATATGAAAGATAAGAGAAAAAGGCGTATAAACTAAATGAGCCAAGGTCGACTCAAAATTCTATTTTCATTTATCTAAGAGTAGGCTAGCAAATAAAATAATACTCTAACTTCCTTACTTCAATATATAGCTCGAGTTGTTTATTCACTTACTAGATATCATAACCTATTTACTGTACCTTATATCGTGAGCTTAACGTATACTATAATAGATGCTATGTATTACTGATCGTACTTACAAAGGAATTCTAAAAAAAGAGTAAGGTTCCGAGTAAAAAATATTGTTTTGAGTAGAGCCTTTTCCACACTCTTAATATGTTAATTCGTTCACTGCGGTCGATGCCACCAAAACTATCATAACAAATGAGACAGTTACTTGTTAATGAACTGTTGTGTGTGCCAGCGAGAGGAGTAATACGATATTAAATGAGAATCTTAATCACATCTAAAGGTAAATTGTAAATGTCAATTACTCTTCTCTTATCTTGTTCATCTTCAATACTACCTTTTGGGCCTGTCTTGGGCCGAAAAAGCGTTTTCTAACACGGTGTTTCTTCCAGAGTGGTTTTTGTGCGCATCAATCCATTTACATGTTTCAGAAATGAGATTGAGACGATACTGTAATACTTTACTTTCTCGCTAAACCTTTTTGTTTTTACATATAAGTATTAATTATATTACTGATTTAATAAAAAGTTAACTCCATACGGCGTTAATATTTCATTCAAGAATATATATACAAAAATCTAACACTTGATTACTTCTCAATCGATCATTATCGAGTTTCTTACGACAACGTAGTTCGTATTATATATATTGTCAAGTGAAAAATTTCCGGTAATAAAGATTATTATTTATTTTCAAATTATTATAAGGCCTCAACGCGTAATTCGCAACGCGAGTATTATTATCTCGTATATTTAGTGAAAAAAATCGTTTTTTCTTCAACTCACCAACCGACTATCAACGAACCAAAAATAAACGAATATAAAGGTTCCCATCCCAAAATATAAGCGCCAAAAAAGCCAGTTCAATAAATTTTAAATAATATTTTTTAACGTTCACCAGAAGAAAGCAAGAGGGATATCGGAACAAATCTCCTATATCCTCTCTCAATTTTGCAAACTAAAATAGTTGCGAATTTACGCATAACACAACCTGACCAAATATCAGAAAGTTTTTCCTCCCTCTCTCTTGAAATAGCTTAAAAAGATTTAACTATCTAACGCTTTTCAATAATTCTTCTTCAGTGATCCATTTTCTGTATTTTAACACTAACAACATAGCTGATGATGCTCGATATTTGTTACATTTACAGCACGATTCATCTTCTTTTTAAATTTACAGCACGATTCATCTTTTTTTTAACGGTTCCCGAATAGTCTCTCTATGACCGCCAAGAAAGAAGAGAGAGAGAAGGAAATTTTTACCTGTTTTTCTCTTTCTGATCCGCGAAGAATTGAACGCTCGCTGTCGGTTTAAACGAGAAATAAAATAATACTATGATATATTCAAATGCTCTAAATAAATATTGTCGCTGATGGTGTATCCGCACGAACGTATATAAATTTTGCTAATCACAATGGCGATGCTTTCAGCAGCGATACGACGACGAGACCGGCTGTTGAGGCCCGAGGCATCTTCGATTACACTTCCGGAAAGTCAAACCGAAATAGTCTCATTTGTTTGAGGCTGCTGTCAGTCAATTGAGTCGTATCCATTTATTTAACCAAAATGTGCGTCTGTTAAAGCCCACCTACTTTCCTTTCCGTAATATGTATTTTTTTTGGAGGAGTATAAAAAACAAATTAAATAAATCCGTTTTTAAAAAAAATATTTATTGTTTCATTTCCCCCCCAAAAAAAATAGAATATTAAAAATATCCTATAAAAATCAATCGTGTTACCTCGTTATCTAGGAACAGGGAAAGATTATTCACAAACGACTGAATTTTTATTTCTATAAATTTATCTAGGAACTAGAGTGAAAAGATTATTGATTTCACTAAAACAGACTGTGAGAATTTTTTTATTCATATATATAAATTTAATTAATTAATTATCGTGATGTATATATGCGTATATAAAATTTACCTATAGCTCATCTTTACTTGGTAAATAATCGTTTTCGAGAAATTCTCACAATAATAAAGTCACAAAATGTTACCGTATACCTTTCGAACGAAAATACGTCAGCACATCAGTAAAGAAAAACCTATATCTTCGAGTATAAATCACTATTACCGTATAGACTACTTATATATATCACTCAAATACTGATAAGTGGTGTCCTTTATGTATAAAGCGTAGTAGAAATAATAAAAGGTATCACGGTAACCGGACTCACTCACGGAATATTCTACTTTTCAACGGGTATATTCTACTAGACAACATGGTCTCCAACCGTATATGAGAATATTTATACAATAAATATATAGACAAAATCGACTTTTTATATTCAGAATACACTTATACTACTTATTAAAGTATGAAATGTGTCAAGAAACAAGGATCAACAAATATTATTCTACAAGGTATTCCAAATACCACTTACTATAGTTTACCACTACCAACTACTACAATATACTATATACTACACACTACAGTATTAACCAAGATAACCTTAAACATACAACATATATATATTACGGACATAGAAATATATACGATAAAGGGATCTTGTTGCGACATTACACGCAAAACGTAGATACGTTGGATACTCTAACCGGAATTCCATTGGAAAAAGTCGTAGAATATCACGGCTCGTTTCGCACGAATCATTGCGTTTCGTGCGGAAAAGAATATTCGCGAGAATGGATGAAGGAAGAAATTTTCAAAGATGTTGTCCCTACGTGTTCCTTTTGCGGAGACGAAATAGGGCAAGGGCAGATTTTCGCGTCAGTATTTTTTGTCGTACCAAAAATACAAAAAATGATAGACTGAAAACAACATTGTGCAATTATCATGGGCAAAGTAAAGGAGATCCTATCGTAGGTCCTTTCGCGTCTCTGGTTCTTAATACGCCCGACTCTAACCCTCGGCTTTTCATTATTCGAGAACCTCCACAGGAATCAGAAACGCCACCGAACGTAATAAGGCTCATTGGGGACTGCGACGATATCTGTAAAAAAATTTTCTATATGAAGAGCTTAAATAGATCGGGCGAGGACTTTTATAATAACTCTGAGTTGGTGATAGCTCGAAATCCGCGAGGACTAAGATGTATAGGTAGTTGGCCTACTCACTTTGTCGCATAGATTACGCATCTATATCTATCGTGATATATTGAGATTAAACTTGTAATCGAGACGCATTAAAAGAGTTGAGGAGCCTATATTCCCTTCAAAGAATAGATTAGTATATGGCGTTACCGTGATAACACGTACGCAATTTATTATATGATACAATTCAGTTCTACTAGTTATCAATTCTCACCAAGGCTTTCACCCTGGCCTTTGCCATCGATTCTCAAATTTTAATAATACTTATTATTATTGTACTGACGTGACAGTTCCCCTCTTATTATGTCTATTCTTAATTTTATATAATAATCAATAAGTTATTTTTATTTTGCATGAGGATGTTTAAAGCCCAGAAAGAGAGGCGAGCTTGCGGCGTACGTAAAGTCTTCGTGATATGATTATACTATTGCATCTTTGGTATACGAGCTACTAGGAGATAGGCAAGTCGTGATGTGAGTGAGTCAGCGCTACGTCATATTTATAAATATAAGTATAATATAGATATATAAGGAGTATCTCACTTGAAAATATAGTATAATATATAAAATAATATTTTATGAATATTCGATATCTTTTGTAATAACCTCACTCTATATCAAAGTAATAAAATCTCTTATTTAAAAACAATCTTTCAGTGTCACCACCATTAAATTATGTAGTATAGCGTGAGGTAATAGTTATATTATAGCTACTATATTTTATAACTACTATAATATCAAAACACGTATGTCGGAATGTTTATTGGCATAAACAGCGTAAGTATTACGTACGTTTATATTACATCTTGGGTTCATTATCGCTATACGCAAGTAAAATGATTATCACTAAAGAGATACTTAATAAGTAGTAAATAAAATATATAATATATATATTTATTTATATAATCTATTTATATATAATAATATGTAATAAGTACAAATCTAAAAAATGAAAAAAAAATAAATGATATCCGAGGCGTTGGTAGGATAAAAAGGGGTAGATCAGAAAAAAATTAAAATATAAATATAATAAAATACACGTGAGACTTTAATTTCCTCACGAGTAGTCTACAACTACCGTATCCCTATACGTACTCCACCCGTTCCCCTACTCCTAACTACCGATCACCTCATGTCTTCCACTCGTCCCGTTCCACTCATTCGTACCCGTTCCACTACCGTTCCCCGCTTATTCCAAATAGTTACCGTTACACTATCACTCACGTATGTGATCTTTCATTATACTATATTATTACTCATTACGATATCTGAGAGTATATTATCGGAAAAGGTGAAATATAATACTGCATATCGTAAATCACTATTAGATATATATTATATACAGCTAAAAACCGAGATTTTTTCCTATTATACCGTACTCTCATATAACATATCTACCTATTCCCCGTTTCCGTTCCACTATACTCCACGTATTATCCCCGTCTTATACAAATATACTACTACTATCAGTTACTATATACGTCTCTAATTTTACTTATATTTCTATCATACTGATTTCACTACTATCTTGTATCTCCATATCTGACTCATAGGAGTTCCCTAAGTTCTTATACACATATACGTTCCCCGTTCTAACTCACCGTTCACCTATTCCACCCATAACTTACGTTTACCTATATATACGTTACTATTCATAATCATCATTATTATCCATTCTTATACTGAATATATACTATAAAACTTATATATTAACGTTATATCCTTCGTTTTACTCTCATCATCAACGTTCCCGTTTCCACATATAACGTTATACTACTACGTTTCACTACTCAATACTATTACATTTTATACGTTCTACGTATTATTCCACTTCTCCAGCCTCCCTATATAGTTCTCACTACTAAAACTATTACTTATATATTATCTACTATATCATGACTTATACTAACACTATATATATATGCGTCGATTACTAGGTTCTACCTATACTAAGTAATCACTATACTATATATATTATATAAATAACTATATATATAATATATATATAACTAGTTTAACTATATATATAATATATATATATATATATATATATATTATTAAATCTTTTGCATATCTTCTTCATTTAATTTATTGTTAACATTTAAATCATCTAATCTTGGCATCATATTTACGAAATTATATATATATATATATATATAATCATAATATATATATAATATTTATATATATATATATAATTAACGTATATCTATACTCCTTCCACTACTAATTATACATATATACTATATATATATATACTATATATATTATAGTTACTAGTATATCTATACTACTATATATATTAACTAGTATCCGGTATATCTGTCTCTTATAACTATATATAGGTATTATTATATCTCATTATTCACGAGAATGTATGATTAAAAGATTTCTACTTTTCTGTAGAATACGAGAATAATGTCACTTGCTAGACAAATAAAAGGATGAGAATATTTATACTATATATATATATATATATAATATATATATTATATATATATATATATATATATATATATATATATATATATATACGTATATATTATATATAATATATTATATAAACTTTTTAATAATAATTTTAAAATTAGCGTACAATATGTATTTAATATAATTATTAATTAATTAATCTTACTTTGGCTGTTAAGTAATTATTATTATTATTAATTATTATATTATTATTATTATTATTATATTATTATTATTATTATTAATTTTATTATTATTATTATTTATTATTATTATAATTATATTCTTATTATTATTATTTACTATTTTATTATTATTATTATATATGGACCTTTAATTAAACCAGTGGAGCAATGAAATTTTTAACATTGTAAGTTGTTATTTTTAATCATTGTCATGAAAGCTAATAAACTAAAAAATTTTACCTAATAAAACCCATTTCCTATATATATTATTATATATATAGAATATATATATATATATATATATATATATATATATATATATTATAATATATAATATATATATATATATATATATATATATATATATTATATATATATATAATATATATAAATATTATATATATATATATATATATAATAGTATATATATATATATATATATATATATATATATATATATATATATATAATATCTATATATTCAAATATTAAAATGTTTAAACAAACATAAACTGTAAATATATATTATAATAAAGATATATATATATAGAAATATATAATGTTCCAAAAGTAAGTGTACTGATGTATTTAATTTTATGAATCTGTATTGAAAAGATAGAATAAGAATTTTATTTATTTTAACTAAATTTCAAATAGTCTTATTTTTTTGTTCTTTTATTGTCTTATCGAGATTTTTATTTCCCCATTTTCACAATTATTTTATCTGTAGGTTAAAGTAGTAGTAATAGAACAACCTGGGCGATGCCACCCTTTTTCGATATGAATGAATAGAGATATATTAGGTTATATGGAGAATTGATAGCCCCGAAGGCTATCATTCGACAAACTGACAAAACCGAATGCTTTTTGTCCTGTGTTTGTCTGGTTTGTCTGTGTTGTACTGTATTTGTCTGTGTTTGTGTTGTATTATTAATTATTATTATTATTATTATTATTACGTCGAAGAAATTATGATCACGAAGTGATCATAATTTCGAGGTGTGTTGTGCTCCGACTCCGACTCTGACTCCGACTCCGGCTCCGACTCCGGCTCCGGCTCCGGCTCCGGCCGCGGGATGGTTCAGACTCTGGCTCCGGCTCGAAGAAGTGATCCCCGAAGGGGATCACTTCTGAGTTTTTTTTTTTTAAACCCTTTTGCGCCTGCGTCCGCGACTCCGAGTCCGCACTGCACTGTCTCGCACCGGTCCGCACCGCACCGCACCGCCCCTCAGGCTCCGACATATATCTATATAAGTTAGAGTTATCGTATCGAGCTAAAATTTGGAGGGGTGTTAGATGGGGAGGTACCCTCGTCGTAGACGAACGTCCCCGTGGGTCCCCCGGAGGGGGACCCACCCCCACTTAAAAAAATCAAAGTGTTCGTAATTGGCTGAAATTGGTGAGAGGATTCAGAGTTTTGATTTCTAGAAAGACTTGATATGGATCTGAGGAGTTGGCTCCGGCACTGGTGCTGGAGCCACTGCGGGTGCCGAGTTAATAAACAGTCGTAAAAAACAACAATGTTGTGTCCTTATATATGTTATCGAGTCGTAGAGTTCGAATATGATGGTTATAAGTCCGTGTAGGGTGTGTCTAGGATCCCCCAGAGGGGATCCCACCCCAAACATTAAATATTGATGTAGAAGCTGAGAACTTGATATAACAACCTTTTTTAAGGTGTAATCTTAAGGTGTAATAATCGGGGGTAAAATGACCGATTTACCAAATTTGTGGGAACAACCCCCAAATCTGAAATAGTCACCTAGAATGATGAAACTCGGTATACAACCTTCTGAGGATGTACTTACATGACCCCTGGGTGTAAAATGACTTGGGTGCCCTCAGACGGATACTGCACCCCAAAATCTGAAAATATTGACATAAAGAACAACGAAAAACTTGATAATACAGCCTTTTTAGGGTTGTATCTTAGATGTTACGGGGTAAAATGACTGATTTGAAATTCGGGGACCGGCCCCCAATCTGAAATATTACCTAAGAACGATGAAACTCGGTATACACCTACCTTTTACATAGTCTAAAGCATTAAATCGTAAATCAAACCACCATCCAACCAACCTCCTGACCAGTTGTGATCTATTGATCTATTCATCTATTGATCTATTGATTAAAGGTCAAATTTTTTACTAAAATTGTCATGTTTTACAACCCTAAATCAGTAAATTCAGTAATCAACGCACCCAACCTACGCGCTCCTGTCCAATCATGATCTATTGATCTATTGATCTATTGATTACGGTCAAATTTTTATATTGATTAAGGCCAAATTTTTTACTAAAATTGTCATGTTTAACATAACCCTAAATCAGTAAATCAGAAAAAAGCCACCCAACCTACCCTCCTGTCCATCCTGATCTATTGATCTATTTGATCTATTGATCTATTGATTAAAGGTCAAATTTTTTACTAAAATTGTCATGTTTTAGCATCCCCTAAATCAGTAAATCAGTAATCAAACACATCCACCCACCCTCCTGTCCAGTCATGATCTATTGATCTATTGTATTGATCTATTTCTATTGATTTAAGTCAAGTTTTTACTAAAAATTGTCATGTTTTACTTACCCTAAATCAGTAAAATCAGTAAAACAAACTAGCATCCGCTCCACCTCCTGTTTCATTCTTGATCTGTTGATCTATTGATCTATTGGATCTATTGATCTATTGAGTATCATTTTGGATAAACATCACATAAAATCAAGTTCTTTATACAAAGAGTCAATGCAATAAATGTTGACCGTAGCACAAGTTTTCATATTAATGAAAGCTTTCTTACACCATCTGAACTATGACTAAAGATACACAACGACAAACCGTGGTCATGCCTTTAACAAAAGTTCCACACTAACAATCAGTAAAGTAACTAACATAGCATAGCAAGGCACGTAACGCTATTCCACACTTTTGTCAAGCAATATCTTAACATAAGCAATGTTAATTTTATATTAACATGGTAATGATTAACTAAAATTTATCACATACAATTGGTTAATTATTATACTGTCCACGAGTATAACTCTAACGTAATAAGGTTTTCCACAATCAATAAAGCTAACTGACGTAACATGAAACTAAGAAAATAATGTACAAAAGACAAACCTAACACAACTGTAACACACGAATAAACTGTTAACCTTAACAAAGTTTCAAACTTAACACCCGTAAAAGTAACTAACACAGCATGAAAACGTAACTATTCTTACTTTTTCCCAAGGATATCTCTACCATATTAACGTTAATCTTACACGGACACAGTAACATTTAGCAATAAAATTAATCCATCAACATTGTTACTTATCAATACTGATCAACGAATATACTCTAACGTAACAAGGTTTCCACATCAAGAGCTTACATGATGTAACATGAACTAAGAAAATTAATCTGTAATATTTAACAAAAAATTTAACATAACCTTGTCTAACCAGCATTATACCTAATGGGTAAAGACAAACAACGTAAATTTTTACCCTCCTGTAAAGCTAAAGTATGAACATAACATACTTAACACACAACAACCAGTCCAATAAATGCGAACTACCGGGGAAAGTAAACACAAAGTTTTTCAATTATTACTAACATAAATAATTTTCATTGAAAACAGCGTTCATATAAATACATAAAACATATAAATACATAAAAAGATATTTTTTTATTTAAATATATTAATTCATCTAATCAGGAACATAGGTTGCAAGTTGGGTAAGTTCTATATATCTCTCTAAAAATTCAACACCCCTTTGAAAGGATGTAACTATAAATGCCTTCAGAGCACTAAACCATTTTTCAGCATATTTTGATTCGGCAGCACTCATTCTCTCATACAAAAGAGAAGTAAATTCATCCAAGCTGATAGTTATTAAAGCATTCCTGTATACAATATTATACGGGAAACCACATGTTTCGGTGTTAATATCATAGATTACACCATGTGGTATATGTTAAGTCCCCAAGTATGTCAACATCGTTAAGATGCGATGTTAATTCGTTTTTTATTTTAATCAATGTGTAATAATTTCAGATGTTCGAACTGTGGAACCCTATACGCGTATGTCTGAAGGTCCGCACAATCGATGGGTTTCCAGTAGTTTGCGTACATCAAGGGTTTTAATATCGTCATACGACGAGAGAACACAACGTCTATTCTATTAGAAACACTTCAAGTTATCTTTCCAGTTAGATATTTCACTGCTAGTCGATAACAGATGACACACATTTATCCTCTATCTCATCCTGCTGCAAATATTGATAATCTTTGATTGAACTCTTCAACCAAATGAATACAGGTCTATTATTTGAAACCTTGGATGGAATACAAGCAATGTATCGGTATCCATCCGTTTGACGATTAAATATAAATGACACGTCGTTGGGAATAACGAAACTCCTCGAAAATATCAACAACAGGTTTAGAGATGCGAGGAGATGCCATCGAACCAGCACCAGCAAAGCGAAAAATGTCCTACTGACGGAAATCGTATGCGTAAACAACCATTAAATGTAATGAGATTCTTTCTTTCAACCATTCAGAAGAAAGAATAAGAATACGACGTACGAACGAACCATATCAACATCAAAAGGGTATATATTCTCGTTAGAAACAACAACAACAACACAACAACAACAACAACAACAACAACAACAACACCAACAACAACAATAACATAGTACAAAAAAAGTTCTTTATATTACTAAGCAACGAATATGTGCTAACGTAACAGTGTTTTCACATAATAAAGCTACATAAGCATGAACCAGAACTAAGAATATCATTGTAGCAATGGCAAAACTAACACACCTTAACGCACGAATAAACTATTAACATTAACAAGACTCCCGCGCGCTTAACAACAGTAAACTACATAACAAACTGCTACAAAACGTAACCTATTCACACTTTTTTCAGAGCATATCTCTAACATATCAAATGTTAATTTTACATTAAGCATCGTAATATTTAACAAAAATTTAGCATACTATTGTCTGAAGCATCATACTGACAAAAAATAGTATGTGCTAATTGTAAAAAGTTTTTACATCAATTTCGTAATATTTAACAAATTCATAATAACCTCGTCTAAATATCATAATCCCAACGAATAGTTTGCAAACATAACAAAGTTTTTAACCAAACATAAATAAAAATAAAAAAATTTATCCTGACATAACATAAAAATAAGTTCTTTGAATAAATATCACAGTAATAAGCGTTAATAGTTTACTGATTTTAAAGCAGTAATGCAGTAAATCAGTAACATCAAACCACCCATGTCCTGCAGTCTGCCCCTAATCCATCCACCCGTTATGATGCTTATCGACCTAGTTGATTCAGGTCATATTTTCGAGTATCATTTTGGATGAACATACCGGTAAAAAGACGTATTATCTAACAAAATCGCCTTAACAAAGTGACGACAATCTACAAAGATACAGCATCTCAAGAACTTAATGAATTACCACTATTTTCATCAAAGTGTCACTCGTTATCGAGTATAAATCATTTTGGAACTATGAATAAACGTAGACACTTAACAAAATTTTCGGGCAAACCTGACATTACTCAACAAATACAACTTAACTCTAGACACAATGGAACGTTTTAACACATCAATCGTAGGTAACACAGAATATCTTACAAACTCATCATTTCTCTGACCAAATCAGTGTTATTTCACCCTGCATAGTAATATTTAAACATAACGTACTAACTTACGAATAAACAGGTTTCATTAACCAAGAGTATCTAAAGCAACACATCCACCTTTCCGAGAGAACCCAGGGGGATGCGCCCATGAAAGGGGTGTGAATTTGAGAGGGGGAGTCACCCCGCAGGGTGTAAGCGGGCATTTACCCCTCGCGAAGGAGGGTAAGGCCCTCAGCCCTTTGGGCTGCAGGCCAAAGCCGCTTACACCCTCCGGGGTGATTCCCCCTCTCAAGATTCACACCCCTTCAATGGGCGCATCCCCTGGGTTTTCTCTCGGGAGGTGGTGTGTTGCTTTAGATACTCTTGTTAATGAAACCTGTTTATAGGTAAGTTAAGGTACGTTTTATGTTAAATATTACTATGACAGGGTGAAATTAACACTGATTTGGTAGAGAAATGATGAGTTTTGTAAAATATTACTTACTGTGTTACCTGACGATGATGTGTTAGAAACTTGTTAGAAACGTGTGTCTAGGTTAAGTTTTTGTTGAGTAATGTCAGGTTTGGCCGAGAATTTTGTTATGTCTACGTTTATCCATAGTTCAAATGATGTTATACTCCAAACGAGTGACACTTTGATGAGATAGTGTCATTCATATTCGATGATGCTGGTATCTTTGATAGATTGGTCACTTTGTTTAAGGATTTTTGTAGATAAATACGTTCTTCTTTACGGTTGCTGATCCAAACTGATACTCGAAATATACCTGAATCAAATAGGTCGATAGATCATAACGGGTGGATGGATAGGGACTGCAGAATGGGTGGTATGATTTACTGATTACTGATTTACTGCTTTAAAAATCAGTAAACTATTACGCTTTCCTGTGATATTTTATTCAAAGAACTTAATTTTTATGTTATGTCAGGATAAATTTTTTTTTTATTTTTATGTTTGTTTGGTTAGAAAACTTTCGTTATGTTTGGCAATTATTCGTTTGGGATTATGATGATATTTAGACGAGGTTCTGATGAATTTTGTGTTAATATTACGAAATTGATGTAAAAACTTTGTTACATTAGCAATATATTTGTTGTCAGTATGATGCCTTAGAACTGGTTATGCTAAATTTTTTTGTTAAAATATTTACGATGTTTAATGTAAACATTAACATTGCATATGTAGAGATATGCTTGAAAAAGTGTGAAAGGTTACGTTTGTATGCCAGTGTTATTGGTTTGTTTACTGTTGTTAGCGCGGGAAGTTTGTTAATTCGTTTTAATTAGTTTTATTCGTGGTAAGGTGTGTCAGGTTTTTGCCATTGTACAATATATTCTTGGTCATGTCATGCTATGTTAGCTTTATTAATGTGAAAACACTTTTACGTTAGCACATATTCGTTTGATTAGTATATAAAGAACTATTTTTGTGTTATGTTATTGTTGTTGTTGGTGTTGTTGTTGTTGTTGTTGTTGTTGTTGTTGTTGTTGTTTGTCTGTTGTTGTCTAACGAGAATATATACCCTTTTGAGTTGATATGGTTCGTTCGTACAAGATTCTTGTTTAACCTTTCTTCTGATTGTTTGAAAGAAAGCGAATCTCATTGAAATTTAAGGGTTGTTTACGCATACGTTTTCCGTCAGTAGGACATTTTTCCGCTGTACTGGTACGATGGCATCTCCTCGCATCTCTAAACCTGTTGTTGATATTTTCAAACGAGGAGCTTCGTTATTCCAAACGATGTGTCATTTATATTTAATCGTCCCTTAACTACTCTCTTTCTTAATTTTTTGTGTTTCCATCCAGAGGTTCAATAATAGACCTTTATTCATTTGTGTTGAAGGAGTTCATCAGAAAGATCAAATATTGCAGCAGGATGGATTAGAGGATAAATGTGTGTATCTGTTATCGACTAGCAAATGAAATTCTAACTGGAAAGATATACGTGAGAGGTTTAATAGAATACGACGTTGTGTTTCGTCGTGTGACGATATTAAACCCTTGATGTACGCAACTACTGAAACCATCGATTGTGTGACCTTCAGACATACGCGTATAGGTTTCACAGTTCGAACATCTGAAAATATTACAGCATTGCTTAAAATAAAAAACGAATTAACATCGCATCTTAACGATGTTGACATACTTGAGGACTTAATACTTATAGCACATGGTGTAATCTATGATATTTACACCAAAACATGTGGTTTCCCGTATAATACTGTATACAGGAATGCTTTAATAACTATCAGCTTGGATGAATTTACTTCTCTTTTGTATGAGAGAATGAGTGCTGCCGAATCAAAATATGCTGAAAAATGGTTTAGTGCTGCTGAAGGCATTTATAGTTACATCCTTTCAAAGGGTGTTGAATTTTTAGAGAGATATATAGAACTTACCCAACTTGAATCCTATGTTCTCTGATTAAATGAATTAATATATTTAAAATAAACATGTTTTTTTATGTATTTATATGTTTTTATGTATTTATATAACGCTGTTTTCAATGAAAATTATATGTTATAAAAATGAAAACTTGTTTTACTTCCCTCGTAAGTTCGCTTTATTGACTGGTTGTTGTGTGTTAAGTATGTTATGTTCATAGTTTAGCTTTACAGAGGGTAAAAATTTACGTTGTTTGTCTTTACCCATTAGGTATTATGATGGTTAGGTACGGTTATGTTAAATTTTTTGTTAAATATTACAGATTATTTTCTTAGTTCATGTTACATCATGTTAGCTTTATTGATGTGGAAACCTTGTTACGTTAGAGTATATTCGTTGATCAGTATGATAATTAACCAATGTTGTGATAATTTTTTGCTAAATGTTACTGTGTCAGTGTAAGATTAACGTTAATATGGTAGAGATATCCTTGGAAAAGTAAGAATAGGTTACGTTTTGCATGCTGTGTTAGTTACTTTACGGGTGTTAAGTTTGGAACTTTGTTAATGTTTACAGTTTATCGTGTGTAAGTGTGTTAGGTTTGTCTTTGTACTTATTTTGCTTAGTTCATGTCTACGTCATCGTTAGCTTTATTGATGCTGGCAAACTTATTAACGCTTAGAGTATACTCGTTGATCAGTAATAATAATTAACCAATGTTGTGATAAATTTTGTTAAATATTACCATGTTAATATAAAATTAACATTGTTATGTTGAGAAGATATGCCTTGACAAAAAGTGTGAATAGGTTACGTCCTTGTATGCTATGTTAGTTACTTACTGTCGTTAAGTCGTGGAACTTTGTTAAGGCATTGACAGGTTTGTCGTTGTGTATCTATATTCATAGTTCAGATGGTGCTAAGTAAAGCTTTATTAATATGAAAACTTTTGTTACGTCAACATTTATGATTGATCTCTTGTTATAAGAACTTGATTTTCATGTTATGTTTATCCAAAATGATACTCGCAATGTGACTTGAATCAATAGATCAATAGATCAACAGATCAAGGATGAACAGGAGGGTGGGGGATGGTAGTTGGTATCACTCCTTTCCCGTCGTCGTGTTTCTAAAACTGCAATTTTAGTGAAAAATTTGACATCCGGCAATAGATCAATAGATCAATCAATCAATAGATGCAATAGATCAATAGATCATGATTGGACCAGGAGGGTGGGTGGATGGGGGTCTGATTACTGCTTTACTGATTTAGGGTATGTGTAAAACTTGACATTTTAGGTAAAAAATTTGACCTTAAATCATAGATCAATGAGATCAAATAGATCAATAGATCAATAGATCATGATTCGCCACGTGGGGAGGTGGAGGTGGCTTGATTTTACTGATTTACTGAATTTACTGGGAATGTAAAACATGACAATTTTAGTAAAAAATTTGACCTTTATCAATAGATCAATAGATTCAAATAGATGCAATAGATCAATAGATCAATAGAATCAATAGATTCATGATTGGACAGGAGGGTAGGTTGGGTGGCTTGATTTACTGATTTACTGGAATGTTAGGGTATGTAAAACATTGACATTTTAGTAAAAAATTGAACCTTAATAATAGAACAAGTAGATCAATAGATCAATAGGATCAATAGATCACAATGTACAGGAGGGTGGTTGGATGGTCGTTTGATTTACTGATTTAATGCTTTAGACTATGTAAAAGGTAGGTGTATACCGCAAGTTTCATCGTTCTATGGTCATTTATTTCAGATTTGGGGGCCGGTCTCCGAATTTGGTCAAATCGGTCATTTTACCCCGAATATCCATCTAAGATACAACCTAAAAAGGCTGTATATCAGGTTTGTTTTTCTATGTCAATATTTCAGATTTTGGGGTGAGTTCCCCGTCTGGGGCACCCCATAGTCATTTACCCGGGTCATCTAAGATACATCCTCCAGAGGTGTATTACGCGAGTTTTCATCATTCTACGGTGACTTTTCAGAATTTGGGGGTTGAGTCCACAAATTTTGGTAAATCGGTCATTTTACCCGTATCACTAACAGATACAACCTAAAAAGGTTGTATATCAAGTTTCAGCTTTCTACATCAATATTTAATGTTGGGGTGGGATCCCCTCTGGGGGATCCTAGACACCCTACCAAGGAAGTCTCAACCATTCATATTCGAACTCTATATTCTTAATAACCATATACAGGACACCAACATTGTTGTTTATACACTGTTTAATTAACTCGGCACGCCAGTGGCTCCAGCACCGGTTGCCGGATCAACTCCTCAGTTTTTCTACCATATAGAACAAGTCATTTTTTTTTTTTTTTTTTTTTTTTTTTTTTTTTTTTTTTTTTTTTTTTTTTTTTTTTTTTTTTTTTTTTTTTTTTTTTTTTTTTTTTTTATTTTTTTTATTTTTTTTTTTTTTTTTAATTTTTTTTTTTATTTTTTTTTTTTTTTTTTTTTATTTTGTTGTTTTTTATTTCTTTTTTTTTTTTTTTTTTTTTTTTTTTTTTTTTTTTTTTTTTTTTTTTTTTTTTTTTTTTTTTTTTTTTTTTTTTTTGCTTTCTTCATTTTCAACTATGACTCTTCTCACCAGCTTTTGGATAAATGATGAACAATTTGATTTTTTAAGTGGGGGTGGGTTCCCCCTCCGGGGACCCACGGGCGACCGTAAACTCGTCCTACGACGAGGTTACCTCCGCCCATCTAACACCCCTCAAAATTTTAGCTCGATACGATAACTCTAACTTATATAGATATATGTCGGAGTCTGCAGGGGCGGTGCGGTTGGCGGTGCGGACCGGTGCAGTGCCGTGCAGTGCGGACTCGGAGTCGCGGACGCAGGCGCAAAAGGGTTTAAAAAAAAAAAAACTCAGAAGTGATCCCCTTCCGGGATCACTTTTCGAGCCGGAGCCAGAGTCTGAACCATCCCCGCCGGCGGAGCGGAGCGAGTCCGAGCCGGAGCGAGTCCAGAGTCGGAGTGGAAGCACAACACACCTGAAATTATGATCAACTTCGTGATCATAATTTCTTCGACGTAATAATATAATAAATAATATAATAAGTAATAATCAAACAAACACAGACAAATACAGACAAACACAGACAAACACGACAAACACAGACAAACACAGACAAAACAGACAAACATTCGGTTTGTCGTCTGTTTGTCGAATTGATAGCCCTTCGGGCTATCAATTCTCCATATAAAGCAAATATCTCTATTTCTTCATATCGAAAAGGGTGGCATCGCCCAGGTTGTCCT
>JABUQX010125105.1:2500-15000 GCA_015478945.1 Trachelipus rathkii
ATGTTTATATAGGGAGGTAATATAGTATATCCTTAATGAGGTATATGTAGTAAGAATTATATATAAAGCTAGTATAAATAGTATAGTATCACTATACTATATATTAATATATGGGTATTTTATTATAGTAGAGTCGAATTATAGATGAATGTAGGATAACAATTAGTGGATAATTAAATATTTATGTTATTATTATATATGAGTGCTTATAGGTTATAGTTTAAGATACAGATTCATATTAGTATTAGTATATACTGGGATTGATTTTATGTATAAGTGATTATACTAAGTATAATTGTAATGATAGGTCGAAGTATAGTGATCTTAAGGCGTGTGAATTATGAGTGTAAGAGTGAATAAATATAGTATATACATAATCAACCAACTGTACTTAAATCAATTTATGGAGAAGTTTAATTAGTATGGAACTGTGAATTCTAAAAGATACAACATAATATTTTAGAATAATTTAATTAAGTATGAATATATATGATTAATATGAGTATGGAATATATGAAATGAAAAACAAGATTTTGAAGATTATTATAGTAGTTTTAATTGGACTTTATCAACAAGTGAATATTGATGAATAAATAGTAAGTTAAGCTTATGTGATGGCAGAATTATTATAGTTAAATATATGTGGTTATAGTTGGTGTGATAGGTACTTCTTGATATAGTTGACATTAAAGTTACATAGTTATGATGATTAAGTTAGTTAACGTAGGGTGTTGTAAAGAATAATTTACAACATTATGTAGTGATAGTGTGAATAGTTGATTGGTATTTATAATATATATCATTTAGGCGGTGTGAGGAAGTATAGGAAGTACTTTTAAAGGCCATGTAAGGTGTGTTAAATGTTATTCCATGATTTTTTGTAATAGTATGGATATTGTGGGTATCATGAGAGTAAGTATATTAGGTAGAGGGTCAGCAAGGGAATGGTTGTTAAGATATGACGGAGAATGGAAGAGAGTGGTAGGGTGACTATATACTACGCTATTTATTATTATGTCGGTTGATTTATGGTAGTATTTGTGAGTGGTCGAATCTATAAGAGTAGTATTTAGAAAATGAAGTAATAAAATTGATATAGTAGCGAGTGGTTTGGCGTGAGTGTGTTAAAGGCTAAGTGAGTGTTGTTTGAAGAAGTTGAAGTTGTTAGATAATGAGTATTGGTCTTAATTGAATTAATTATATATATATGTATTTATCATTGTTTATCTATTTTTTAACTAACTTATTATTAATATTAATTTTCTTATTATTATTATATAAGCAATTAATAATAATCATAAGATAATCATAAAAAACACATAAGGTATCACTTAGATGATTCCATGAACTTATAATATATATTAATATATAGTAGTAGGTGTAAAAGATTTATTTTGACTCTCAAATAAAAGTTAAGAAATAATAGGATCTTTCACATTTTTTACGGAATGATATTACGTCTTAGTATCTTCATTAATAATTATTTTACTTACTTTCGTTCTTTCCATTATTCAATAAATGGATTTTTTGTAAAGAAAATATTTCATATTATTGTGCATTTTCTTCTCTACTCTATTTTATTTATTTATATAGTAAATTTCTGCTCAAATAGATAAATAGGAGAATAACGATAGATGAAATTGGAAGAACACTCTAAAAAATAAGAATAAAATAGTATTAGTAATGATAAGGAGTTATTATCGACTACAAGTAATATTATATTTTTCGAGTGTTTTATAATTTTATTATCAATATACTAATAATACTATCATCACTTGTGAGATTAGTTCTTATAATATTTTTACGATAGATATACAATACTATAAATTTTTGACTGTCCATATACTTTAGGTTAGAATTGAGCATGTATAATTTTTAATTAATTTAAATGGTAATAAATGTAGGATTATACCTGAGTAAGTTTTTTAACAATGACAAATTTTAATAAAATATTTCATCCCATTTTTTCCGTTGGTTTAACTTTCTACTATTAAGGTCGAATTATTTTTTAAATTAATTATTTATTTACTCTAATGTTAATATTATTATATTATATTCTATTAATATGATTAATTAATTATATATTATAATAATTTTTAATATTATATTAACTATTATTATATATTATATATTATATATAATAGTTAAGTAATATGATTATATATATAATATATATATGTTTAATTAATATTAATTATATTAATGATATTATATATATATATATTAATTATATATTCTATATATTATATTATATATAAAATTGATATTAATATTATATATTATATATTATATAATAATTACAGTTAATTAATATTAATATATATATATTATATTAATATTATATTAATATTTGGCATAATTATAATATATATGTATATATTATTATATTATATATATAATATATATATTAATATTTAAGTATATATAATGATATATATATTTATTATATATTAATTATATATATATATATATAATATATATATATATATATATATTATTTAATTAAGTTATATTATTATATCTATATATTATATAATTTTGTTTATTACTATAATATAAATTACTATATTTATATATATGACATTAAGAACAGCATTATTAAACAACTTTTGGAAATTAAAATTACATAAAAGTTGCTTCACTATTTAATGTAAATAAGATTTTTACCTGCCGAGTTTGAGAGGTGAAATAAATATGAGTGATAGAGGAGGATCAGAAATTAGTATTCATGATTAATAATATAATATTAAGGGTCTAATGAACTAATATATACTAATTATAATAATATTATATGTTATCAACACTTATGGGAACCCATTTACTCATAATTGCTATTATTTCAAAAAAATGATATATTATTTTAATATTTTCATCAATTTATGATAACTCAAAAAGATGATAATCGTAATTATGCAATGAAGCCAAAATATCTGAATTAAACAAAAAACTTAGAAGGTAGTAACAGCAAAAATTAAGGCAAAAACGTAGTGCAGAAACTATGTAGCGCTAATCTATTTCCGCCCTCCAAATATCGGTCACTCAAAATTTGGCACGTAGAATGACACTTTAGAGTGCGCGGAAAAATGTCCATTTTGTCTATACAATACGACACAGAGGTATAAGAAACTGAGTACTACTGCATAGGACGTTATACATGGCAGACTCCAGCATATCGAGATCCACCGGCATGAAGCAACTTCGTCATCAAAGATTTTGTGAGGCGATGATTCATTTAGATTATTTCCAATTGGATCTGGGTTCGATTTCATTTATCATGCCACGCTTCTGTTCGGAATTTGCACAATATCTGCAGTAGTATTAATTTTTCTCATTATGTATTATTTTTCAAATTGTAGTCAAATCAAAGACTTATAACGAGGTGTATAGAAATATTAGTAATTATAAATTATAATTATTAAATTTTATATTTTAATGTTAATTTATATAATATTGTTTTTATTATTTTAAATTATATATATTAATTTTTGTCTTATTCAATTTTATAAAAGAAGTCATGATAAATATTAATTATATTAATATTATTATTATATTATAATATTATTGGAACCATTCTCGTACTCAGTACTATAATTATTAAATAATAATATTATTATAACTATAATTATATACATATATTTATCAAAGTTATGGGTTTATTGAGATTATCAATTTATAAATGATCACCAAGCTCTTAAAGCCTTAATAACTTAACTATATAATTAAATTCGCACTACACTATGTCATAGTATTATATTGGCTCAAGAGGACTATATACAATTCAACTGAGTGTATGTAGTATATAGCATATTTAAGAAGCCCTTATCAGAAATTGTATTTTATAGCCGTTATTTATTGTTATTTATTTAATTACTAATATTATTATAACTATATATTATACACGAAACCTAATATCAATTATGGAACACTAAAGCACTTAAACAAAAATTTTTAACTTAATAAATTGTTTTTAGAATTTGAATTTTGAAATTATAGTATAGTGATTATATATATATATATTATAATTTATTATTATATATATATTATAATACTTATTATACTTATATTATTTTGGGGTTATTACATATAGTAATTATATATATTTAATAATTTATGATTATAATATATATAATATATAATATTATTAAAATTATGATTTTAATAATATTATATATTTATAGTATTATATAATTATATATTATATATATTATATATTAATATTATTAATATATATATGTATAATTATATAATATATTTTAATATACATATTAACATACATTGCCTCAGTGGAACTTCTCTATCGTATATATAGTATATTAATAATGTATATTAATTATAATATTATATTATTAATATATATATAGTATATTTGTAATAATATTATATATGATACTAAACTTGTTATTATGTTAATATTTATTTCTTAATATTAATTAAATTTATCGGGAAATTTACATTATATAAATATAATAATATATATTAATATTAATATATTATATAATTATTAAAGTAATATATATTAATATTGATATAATATTATAATATAGTATATATATATATATATTGAAATTATATATTATAATATAATAGTAATATATTAATATATAATACATTATAATATTAGAAAACTGAAGAATAATACATACATACATGTGCAGATAGTCATTAACATGTGACATTTACATTGACTATACATACATTGAATAATGTCTATACATACATACAATACAGTATCATATTTATATATATATATTATAATATGATAGTATTATATCGAAATTTATTAGATTACTTACATAATTTTGTATTTAATAAAGTTACTATTTAAATTATAAGATATTGCTTATAATCGATATAAGAAACGAGATTAAACATATAAATAATTTTAGAGTATATTTGTGCCGCCCAAAAAAACAATTATATTATTATATAGATCATTAATAATAATATATAATAATTGAAGTATTGTTATTAGCCTCTTCAGCGAATAGATATTCTGTCTATATTCATCTATATACGTCATTTATACGACTCTCGAACCACTTATCTGTGTGTATAATTATTAAATATCATTTACAATATCAATATTATTCATATTCTTTCTTGTCATCTTCACTTTTAGGAATTTGTTATATTATAATGTAATTATTTATTCGTAGTCGTATCTATTATATAGTTATATATTTATTTTCACTTTACTGAAATATGGATTTCAAATGTGGTTCAAACGTGCATTTATTTTCATGACTAAAACAATGTAGCAACTCAATTTGAGTATTAATGAATCTTACATCCAAGTAATTATACCTCTTATTATATTTTTCATTCAGTGTAGATTAACTTTCGTTTTTACTTAATTTTACGATATATATATTTTTTCATTCTATATTAATACTCTAAATATAGTTATATATATGTTAATGATAATATTGGTCATTAAAATAAAACTAGTAAGAAAGTTTAATTTACTTAATATAATATTAGATAGATTTTTTAGTATCAGTATCAAAATTTTTGATATTATTATAATTTTAGAATATAAAATATATTAGTTTGTTATATTAATTATGTAGCTTTACAATCTACGAAAGAAGAGTAGATTAGTTATTATATTTTAATATTATTTCAATTACATTGTTGATTTAATTATTTATCTTATAAAAATGAAATTTTAATTAGTTTAAAGTGTTATATGATATCATATATATATATAGTATTTATAATTATATTGGTATAATCAATATCGTATATGTTAGTTTGTATTATTCCATTATCTGTTACCTTCTTTCATTTACGTTTACTTATCTTCTATCTATTCTTCTATTCATTGTATACTTCTTTACTTTAGTATACTTTATCAGTACGGTACTTCCTTATATCTTGACTACTACTTTTATCTCTTATTATCCATATATTTTGCTATGTGTATGTTTCATTTATATTCGTTATTTATATTATACTTTATTCGTTATACTTATACTTATATATTGCTATCTATCTTTTATACTTCTTTCCTCATATCTCACTTGTTTATTTACTTATTATTTTTTTCTGTTCTTCTTCTATATTATCTTTCATTCATGTAAAATCAGTATAATTTGGTTTTTTGGTTTCGATTTCGTTAATTATTATTTATAATAATATTTATAGTATTTGTCGACCGTTGCTTGTTAGTATTTATTTAAACGTGGAATTTTTTGTTTTTTTGTTCAGTCGTTTAGTTATAAGTGATGCTTAGCTTTAGTTGCTTAGTTATAGTTGTCTATATTTCAGTATTGAAAGATAGATTTATGACAGTATTTTGTTCGAATTGAACATATTTTAAATATTCACTAACTAAGTTTATATAAATAGTCATCATTGAGTCAGAGAATTAAACTCCTTTCCCACCTCCCCTTAAAAAAAAAAAAAAAAAAAAAAATAAAAATATTACCAATTTTCTGAATTGATATTTATATCTAACTTTAGTGATTAAATGAATTATATAATATTAGCAAAATAATAAAATTTATTTTACTATTAGTTTTAACAGTTTAAAGTTTTTACTTACTTATATTATATTTTTCATTTTTATTAGTGATAATTCAATTTTTAGATTATTTAGATGTTACATAATATTGTAAAGCTATAAATTTGAATATTATTGATCGAAAAAAAGTAATCTCTCTATTTTCATTTCTCTTTAGTTTTAATATTTTTTGCTGATTCTAATTACATTCTATACCTCTTGAATTATAAAAAATTCATATTGCAACACTATTATTATTTCTATTAATTTTATTATTAAGAGTATGCAATATATCGCCTTATTATCTTTTTTATAATTTTCAATTGTGCGTTTGTAGTAAAGTATTTATTAATATTCTATTATTATATATTTATCTATCTATTAAGGGTGTAATTGTAATTAACAAATTTACTTATTATTATTATTTATTATTTAAAGCAAATTATTAATTATTATTATTTGTTTATTTATTTATTATTATTTATCTAGTTTATGATTAAAATATATTAAGTATTATACTACTATTATTATTATATATTATTATCCTTTTTATTATTATTTCTAATTATTTATATTATTATTATATTTTATTATTATTAATTATATTTCTATATTTATTATTATTTCATTATTATTAAATGGTTGGAATGTTATAATTGTGGATTATGATTATTTTAATTATTTATTATTAATTAATTATTATATTATTATATTATCAGTAATATTATTTATTACATTTATTATTAATTATATTATTATTATTGTTAATTATGCATACTTATTATTATTATTATTATTTCATGAGAATAATTATTTATTTTTGCTATTATTTTTAATTAGTTTTCCATTAATAATAGTATTGAACACTACATTAAAATTAAATCTTATTATTATTATTTATATTCTATTATTATTATTATTTATTTATATATTAATTATTTATTCATTATTATTCTAATATATTATATATTATTATTTTATTATTATTATCATTTATTATTGTATTATTATTAACTTTTATTTTTTATTATCTTATTATTATTCATTATTTATTATTATTATTATTATTATTATTTTAATTTATTATTAATTACTCTAATTAATTATTTATTATTTTATTTTTATTAATTTTTATATATTTATTATTTTTATTATTATTTATTTTATATTATTTATTTTCTTATTTCTATTTTATTAATTATATTATTATTATTATTATTATTATTATCGAGTTATATTATTAATTATTATTATTCATTATTATTATTTATTTATTATTATTATTATTAATTATAATTTATTTCAATTATTATTTTATCACGTTATGACTGTTATGAGTCTTGAAAATTTATTATCATATATTATTTTAATTATTATCATTATTATTATTATTATTATTTTAAGTAATTATTATTTCTTATTATTATTATTAAATTTATTATTATTTCTAATTATTTTATTATTATTCATATATTATATTTATATTATTATTATTTTTTATTATTATTAATTTCTTTTCAAGTATTAATTTATTTATTTTAATTATTCATCATTATTATTTATTATTTGCTATTAATTATTATTTATTAATTATTATATGTATTATTCTTCGTTATTTATTAATTATTTATATAATTATTATTTATTATTATTATTATTATTATTCATTATTATTCATTATCATTATTATTATGTATTATTATAATACTTTATTATTTACTTATTTTATTATTATTTATTATTATTTGATTAGTTATTATTATTGAGTTAATTATTATTATTATTATTTTATTATTTATCGATTTATTAATTTTATTATTATTATTATGTTATATTATTATTATTATTCATTATTACTTATTAAATTATTATTATTATTATTATGTATTAATTTATTATTATTATTATTATTATTATTATTATTATTATTTTATTATTATTATTATTATTATTATTATTTCGGGTCAAATAAATTGTAACTTCTTTATTTTGAATAAAGAAAATGAATTATTATTATTATTATTATTATTATTATTATTATTTAATTAATACGTATTATCATCCTTGAGCCTTAGTATTATTAACATATTAACATTCAGTATTAATTATTTTTTTATCTAGTATGTAACACAGTACAGTAAATACTACTTCCTTGAGCCTGTAATATATAATACATTACAGTAAGTAATACTTCATTGAGCCTTTATTATGTATATTTATTATTATCTATTATATATCTCTTACTATTCTTTAATATTACTGAGATATGATTTTCACTAATTTAAATCTTATACCCCATTAAGATATAAGATTTAGAACAAACAAAATTTGGTTTGCCCTTAAAAATAAATGGAATTATTATTATTATTATTATTATTATTATTATTATTATTATTATTATTATTATTATTATTATTATTATTATTATTATTATTATTATTATTATTATTATTATTATTATTATTATTTTATTTTTATTATTATTATTATTATTATTATGTAATTAGTTATTTTTATTATTTTTTTGATTTCTAATATTATTATTATTATTAACTCAATATCAGCATTTATTTTAATGTATGATTTTGATGTTTTTTCAAGCCTCCTGAAAGTATTTCTTTCAACAGAAGAAATTTTCTTTAAAATTATTCTTGAATAAAAATAAAACTATTGATTTAAGTATAGTACCAAGCTTTCGTCCGTACACTTTGGACATTTTCAAGGAATAAATTTTATTTTTAATATTTTAACAATTTTGATAAAATAAATATCGTATAAACTAAAAACAAAAATAAATAAATAAAATTAATAATTTCAAAAGTTAGAAAAGTTAACTTACATTGACTTTTTGTCATTTAAAGATGTTCAAAAAATTGGACATTTCGTTAAAATTTTATATTTATCATGTGGTTTATGTTCCTTAAGCACAACGATTCTCCTAGGGCAGATTCATAAAAAATCAATTTTTTCTTGTTTATGATGGAGAAGCCCTCTTTTATGCTTTTATTGGGATTTTTATTATTATTATTTAATTACTATTATTATTATTATTAATTATTATTATTATTATTATTAATATTATATTAATTAATTATTATTTTATTATTATTTTATTATTATTATTATTATTATTATTATTATATTATTATTATTATTATTAGTTATGTATTATATTATTATTAATTTATTTATTATTATTATTATTCATTTATTTTGATTATTAATATTATTATTATTATTATTATTGATTATTTATTATTATTATTATTATTATTATTATTATTATTATTATTATTATTATTATTATTATTATTATTATTATTATTATTATTATTATTATTATTATTATTATTAATTATTATTAATTAATTATTATTATTATTATTATATTATTATTATTATCATTAGCTACTACTTTATAAGCAAGTTACGGCTTCAAGAAGAAAGTCTAAACTTTAATATTTAAATAATTAGATTTAAAAATATATTTCTCTATTGCTATTATCATTATTGTTATTATTATTAGGACTATTTTTATGCATAAAGACTATACACATAAAACTATTTGTAATACCTTTGAAAACACTGATGAAAAGAAATAAAACGAACTAAAATAGTAAAACACATCTATGATGAGAAATAAAATTTGTTTTTTGAGCAAATAAAAAATAATTAAAAAAATAAAAAATGTACTAAAAAAATTAAAAAAATGGAATAAAATATTTTAATTGCCATTTGAGCTTAGAATATCTTTTCCCTTTTTATTTCATATGTGAACGAAATCGTCTGATAACTCTTTGTTTACATACCCAGTTTGGCCTTTGTTGATTTAATTACATAGTTTTATGCAATATCAAATGGTATTTAATTTGTATTTGTAATTCGGTCTTTCGAATACAAAGAATTTCATTTATTTATTTTTTTAAATGATTGACTGGCAACAAAAGCCATTTATTTAAAACGAAAATAAATACATTGAAATGCCTAACTTTTATTTATATTTATATTTTTTTGGCTGGGGTGGGAGGGGTATGGACTTTTATCTTTCATTTTATTTTTTTTATGTTAATATTATTTAATGGCAAAATTATTTTTGGACTGTTTTATTAGTATCGTATTAGTTGATCCGAGTTTATATATATAATATATATATATATATATATATATATATATATATATATATATATATATATATATATATATATATATATATATATATATATCTTCTTTTCTTTATCCTCCTATCCCCAGGTGAGGTGCGTAACAAACACCGGAACAGAAAAGTTGTAGAAGAACATGACGCAAGTCGAAAAGAAAGCCCCCCCCCTTTACCATCCCCTTTATACCCTTAAGTGAGAACTCGTCGCAGTCAGAAAAATCCACCCTAGGGTTTTACGAGACTGTGACGGGCCCTCAATATGGGATCTGGCTAATGTGGGTTTTATCCCCTGGGCAAAGTCCACAACCATGCTCCCTCACACAATCCCGCTATTCACTCCTGTTATGCATCTTGCTTCTCGCTTATACCACTATACATCCGCTTAACCAACCAACTATCATCCACCCTTTACACATGACCAGACCATCTAATGTACTCTCATTTATTCTCTCATTTACCCCCTTTCTTCACACCACACAACTCCTTAATACATTCATTCCTCATTTTATAAATTCTTAATTCTTGTCACACCTAACACGCCCCTAAGATTGTTCATCTGAACAAATTGTACCTTAGAACTATACCTCTTATTCCAGACCATAGTGTCGCTAATATCCAGTAACACAGGTAACAACATACCATCACTCAAGACCCTTGTGCACTCAAAACTTTGTACCTTTACATCCACCAAGGTTATAATTGTAACAGCCACTTTTCTACCTTTCTTATCTTTCCTACTACACACTGTATTATCCTTTCCCTTTTCATTCAACATATATCCTAAATATTTAGACTCAGATATTTGTTCCAGTTGCTCACAATGTAACATGGCTTCACACCGCGTCCTCTCCTCACTTTCTATCATAACCATACTCTTATCTACACTCACTTTCAAACCCCTCCTTTTACACACCCTGCCAAGCCACTCTACCATTTCTCTCAAACTCTCTTCAGATTCGCCACGCAAAACCAAATCAACCGCATATAAAAGGTAGGGCAAACTGACACTCTCTTCCATTCTCCGTCATTCTAACACCTTCCTTGCGACCCCACCTATAATTCTTTCATAACCCCATCCATATACAAACTGAATAACCAAGGAGACATAGCATATCCCTGCCTCACTCCGCTATTGATATTAAACCAATCACTTGCAACTCCAATATTTCTTACACACGCTACACTATCGTCATACATACTTTAGATTCCATTCAGAATCCCACCACCAACACCATATATTACTAACATCTGCCACCAGAGCTTCTCTATTAATCCTGTCATACACTTGTAGAAAATCCATAAAACCTAAAAACAATTTACTCTCCTTCTCTCTCATTTTATCAATCATTTATTTCAATGTAAAAATTTGATTCATATATCCTCTACCACTTTTATATGCACCTTATTCTTCACCAATCACACCAATCACTCCCTAAGACACTCGACCTACTCTTATGACCAAAATCCCAGCATATATCTTCTCTACAACACTCAATAAACAAATTCCTCTATTGTTCCTACAGTTCTACTTATCCCCCTTACCCATATATAAGGGTACTTTTACTGCTCTTCTCCAATCCCTTGGAACTATATCCTCCATAAATGATTTGTTACACAACCTCCAAATACATTCAGCCACCATCTCGCCTCCATTCTTGATCATTTCACTAGTAATTCCACCTATGCCCGCAGATTTGCCATTCTTCAACATTCTCACTATACCCATTACCTCCTCCTTACTAATTACCTCATCCCCCAATATACATATTTCTTCTTGCAAAATCAAACCCACACCCATTCACTATCACCTCTTTATTACTGCCAATGTTATGCAGA
>JABUQX010125106.1:0-90162 GCA_015478945.1 Trachelipus rathkii
AAGAGAGAGATAAGACTTCCGCTACTAAAGACAGGAGTAATAGTTACGCATAACACTATTCGTACAAAAGGAACTTGATATAACTATTCACACTTTTTCAGCATATCTTTAACATATCAAATGGTTAGAAATTTTACATTAGACATCGTAATATTGTTAACAAATAAATTTAGGCATGACCAACTGTCCTAATTACAATCAATATTCAAGACAACGAATATAATGCTCAAGCTGTAACAAATTTTTATACATCAACGTAAATATTTATTACATTTAAATTTAACCTTTCATTCATTAAAGCAATCGTCGTAAATGATCATAAATCCCATACATTAGAATAATTGCCATTAAACATAACAAAATTAACCAAAAACATAAACAAACAAACAAAATTTTATCCTGACATAACATAAAAAATATTATATTAAATTCTTTGAATATAAAAACGATATCACAGTAAAGCGTAGTAGTTTATTTGATTTTAAAAGGGATAAATCAAAAAATTAAAATAATCAGTAATATTATGGAGCGAACAATAATAATATTATTAGTTATAATAATATATACCCTTAGCAAGTCCCCTACCCACACTCTGCCATATTGAAATCTATTTATTTGAAATTAATTTCTTCCATTTATTAAGTTAACATATTGAAAGTATCATTTTGGATAAATACAATATAACATAATAATTAATTCTTTATATATATTATTTACTGACTAGATAGCGAATATAGCGCTTACGTGCGAAACTAAGAATTTTAGCATCAATAAAGCTATAATATCATAACCTAAACATGAATATAGGAATATATTTATAATGTACCCAAATGCCCAATTACCTAATATCGCGTGATTGATAATCTCCACTAACATCCTACGAAAAGAGTTCCCGTACTATAATAAACAGAAGTAACGTAACGGCTAACAAGAAGCATAGTCAATAACACAATAAAACCTATTGGATAGCTGATTCCACACCACTGTGTATAACGCCGCAAATATCCACACTTCAATACCATGGTAATAGGACAGTATTACCTCTAACCGACAATCATACAATTAAACACGTGACAATCTACATACAGATACCCCAGCGATCGTTGAGAAGCATCATGACCATCTGAACATGATCACACTGTCATCAAGTGTGCACTTTCACTCCGTTCTTCGAGTATTAAGCTCATCCTTTGATACTCAATGAAATTAAAAACGCTACTCGAGATCTACGGGTTCGTTAACTAACCACCTCCATTATTCAAAGATCCATAATTCCCACCTCACACCCATCTCGTCCTGTTTACTAACCCCTCCTCCACAATTTCCTTACTCCTCATCCTCTTTCTCCCACGCTCGATCCAACAACAGCACGAATGTTATTAACTCGGCACTCCGGCACCGGAGCCAGCACCCGCTTCAAGGTGCAAAACGGACTTTGCCCATTTTTCAAACAATACCTACAAACCGAATTCCGATCTCAACAGGTACTTATTTCATTCTTCTCTTCTACGATTAATTTTTACCTCTAATCCTCTTCTACACCATTATCTAAGACACCTTCACATACGACCACACTGAATCAGAGACCTCTTTTTATTAGGGGCGTTTCGGCTCTTACCATATTTCCCCAGAGCAGCGGATAAACCATCCAGCGCGGCACGTCCTTATCGATAATATTTCAGAGCTCGAGGTTACGTCACCATTCTACCCGTCCAGATTTTTAACTCCGATACTTAAACACGATAACTTCTAACCCTTATAGATTATTATATAATATCCGGAACTGTCTTACGCACAGGACGGAAGAGTCCGGCATGTAAGCCCTAGAAGCCGGAGCCGGAAGCCTAAAGAAATTCATTTCACACACACATATCCAATATATATAATAAATTAAATCCACAACCCCAATTAATATAAATATCACTATTAAATACTATCAAGTAGTTCCATTATTATTTAATATCACAACTATCAATTAGCACCTAAAACACCTCTACTATATACATCAAAAATCTATACTACGATATACTTACTCCCATTTATTCCCTTCTCATTACCAATACATATTAATATTCAAAATTATTTATTATAATACATTACAATAACTACTATCTACTCTCATACATAATACTTATATAATCACACTATATAAGACTGTATCCTCACCACAATCATAACCTATAACCTCTATATTTATGAACTCATACCCCTTTAAATAACTCACATTATAATACAATTTCTCATTCTATAAATACCTTCTCAATATCAACTTCTCTAATTCGAAACAAAAATAAACATAAAATCATCCTTCAATAATATGCAGGAACCCTCCACTTTACTCTATCATCAAATTTATTACTATACATTCATTACTTATTCACCTAAATCCCTGCCACCCTTACCCTCATTAAATCTTTCAATTCCCCTACTAAACCATTTAATAAGTACCAAACTTGATAATTACCTAAGTGAAGATATTAACCATTACGTGAATCACTACCCTAATACTTTATATACTAATATTATAACTATTTCTCACTTACTTATAATCTTAACTAACCCAACTTTACGTTCATTGTTACAACCTTAACGTCGCTATTCACTAGGATAGTGTCGTTAACATATATATACAATAATAATCATAAATACCTGGACCATAAAACTTCATAATTATTCACTTAATTTCTAATATACCCTTTTGACATAAATTATTCTAAGCGACTAAATCATTAAATTTCATACCTTAAATGCTAATTCGAAAAGATTTATATAACTCATATTATATATTCACAATTATTATAATAATTATTTTGTATACTCCATTATTTTTACCTTTTTTCAAACATAAATTACGATTATCTATATTTTTACAATCTAAAACGGTTTTCACTTATAACTTTTTGATCATTACATAACCTGTAAGTCTCTAATTAATTAAATCATTCATCATCTAATAGTTATCCTATAACTTCCATATCTGGTATATTACTATATTATTTTATTCTAATTCTAATATATCAATTAAGCGGATATAATTTCGAGTTCAGTACGTCTAAGGTTTATTCTCAGAGTAGCAGAAAATGCGCGGTTAGAATATATGCGAAAGTAGAATTATTGTTACTAAGCTGAATAATCGGAAAATAGATTATTGTGGTTGTGAAAGGATTAAGAGAGGTTGTCGTGAGAGATGCAGAAGTTATGGAATCTACAGATTGAGCGATTGAAGGACTTCAAAGAGTAGAGTTGGATGATGGTATGACTTGATGGGAATGATACAGGTGTATAAGTCTTCACACACATATTTTTAATACACGATGTATAATAATAAATGGACACTATACTACATAATATAATTCAATAATATATATATATTATTTATTTAATTCAATTAATTAATATTATACTCATGATCAGTATAATTACATATATTCTACACTCAATTTTCATATAATGTCAGATAAGACAATAATATAATAATATTATTTAATATTAATAATATAATCAATAGTATTAATAATAATAATACATCACAAACAAATATTCAAATAAGAAACAAACCAAATGTTAACAGCAATCAAATCCATTATTTTCAAATTGAAAAAAAAAAAGGTTGTTTGAAATCATTCTCAAGTTATGAACGTTTCTGTCGATACCTGCCATAGCTGATATAACCGGGATCACGAAAGCTGTCTTTTAATTAAAATCTTTCTTTCAATTACTTCAGGTGTTAAGAACTGAAGCTTTTTCTGTCCTACAGCTCTCGGCCAATTAAACATTTGTCAACAGAGGCGTGTTACGTTCTGTTTGTATTTAAGCTTCTATAGAGGAAATAGCCTACCCACTTTATATACTCTTTAATAACCATTCTTATGATACTTGAAATTTTCACCTGGTTAATTCGAAAGACTCTCATAATCACTTTCATGCTCATTATTTTTCGTTATATGCTTGCTCAACTATCGAGTTTCTTAGTACCTGAAGCACTACGATCGTAGATAGTTGAAAGCAAAATTGTAGCAAAAGTTATGCTGTTTAAACTATCCAATGTTTTCACTTTTTTCTGAATAGTTAATTATTAAATTCTTCTCCTTGTGGACATTCTATTTGTATCATAAATATAAAATTTACTCTTAATTATGGTAAATATTTAAGTTTTTTCCAACTATGTATTACATTATTTATTTTAGAATAGAGTGCCTTATAAAATAAAGTATTATTAACGTAAGAATTGGAAGATAAAATTTAAATTTCATTAACAAAGGTAAAATAAATTTAATATTATTTCATTAGATTTTATTCGGTATTTCTAAGCTGAACTTAACAATGCACCTTTATAGTAGTAATATTTATTATACTTAAATTAATAAAAGTAAAATATTTTTAATATTAATGTTAATATATTTAAAAGATTGATATATATATATATATTTTTTTTTAAAAAATTATTAGTTTGAGGATTGCTCAGGAATATTATTTATTTGATATGAAGCTTTCCATTGTATTAATAATATCACTATGTATTGAAAATGAAACGACACTAATGATCCAATATGCCTCCCAACAATCTCCCTGTTTTTATACAAAATTACTAATAAATAAAACAGTAATCATTTCCATTGGAAATTTCATTCCTTTTGTATTAACAATTCAAATAATTTTAAAATAAATAATCAATTTTAATAAATAAATATATATACATATTTATAAGGAGACCTAGACAAAAAAATTCTCAAAATCGTTTTAAACTTTCTGACAAAATTCTTAAATTATTCATAACTCTAAACTAGATAGATTATTTTTACACTTTTTTTTTCATGGTTAGATTGTAATTTAACTAGTTACTATCTTCGAAGTAGTATCAAGCATTTTAAGAACGTGAAGCCAAAATTAATTATATATTTAACTTTTATACAATTTTATTTTTCTTAACTATTTATCCTTCTTAATCTTTCTAAAATTAGAATAGTCACTTCTTACTTGAGTGATAAATTATTATTACTTAGCGATCTTTCTTATTTACCTAAGACAATATATATAATATTAATATATATTATATATAATTATATATATTAATATTAGTATATATAATAATACTATATATATATATATTAATTGAACGTATAATTATAATTATAAAATTGTATTTCATAATATATATAGTATAATATTATTTATTAATATTTATTTTTAATTATAATATATTCATAATATATATATAAATATACTACTGGTTAATTATTTTGTATTACAAGTTAGTGTCAGGGTCGATGACTTGAGGATGATTTGTGAAGAACAATATGTTTTATACTTTAAATATGTCAGTTTGTAGATATTCAATACTTATTCCATTTGACACAAAATAGATGCAGAATAAATGATAGTAGATAATAAGGATAATAGGGATGTATTTATTAGTTTATATGAATTACTTAATACAGACTTGATTATGTTTTTGTGTCATATAGGTTGCTAAATGTCGTCTGCAAGGTATTAGGTTATATTTAATATGGTGGTAGGTAAGGCATAGGTAAGTCAATTTAGATAATAGGATATTATTATGATATAGTTAGGGATATGTGACTAGTTTAGGGAATATAATATGGGTGATCAATGAGTGGGTAATTTGGGTTATTTATGAGGGAATTATAAGCGGGGTAAGTACAGGGGTGATGTTAAATGTCTCTATTGGGTTAATTCATAATTGTTATGGTATTTGTAGGTATGTATATATTGAAGAAAGTTATTAGTTAGAGTAGTGGTGGATGGCTGAGAAATATTTAGTGAGTGTTAAGAACTGTGTATGAGATTAGGAGTTATGAGAGTGGTAAGTGAGGCCACCTTTATTTTATATAGTGCGGATATTGGTTTATCTTGTTGATGTGACGATATCTGAAAGAAACAGTTTGATAGTATAGTATTGATAGAGATAAAGGCAGTGGTGTGTTATGGTAAATAAGGAGGTGTGAGTGAGGCTTATTGATAGTAATACGTGTGATAAAGTAGTTATTAATTAGTTGTGAGTGAGCACTTACCTCAGTGTGAAGTTTAATAGTTCGGATGGAATGAACAGCTAAACAGTTATAGAGTTTAAATTATTTTATAAGGGATATATATGTTGATTGAGTAAGTGAGGTAAGTAATCACGTAATTGCTAGAATATTGTGAAGTTAGAGATATAAGTTATGTAAAATTAGGATGAGATAAGTGGTACTGTTGACTTAAATCGTTTGATGAGGTGATAATGTCATAAAGGGAATCTTATAGTACTTGAGGTATGTGACTAAGGGTTCTTACATGAGGTGTAATGGTATTGTTACCATGTTGTATTTATGTTTATGGTAGTATAGTAATGAATATATGGTTACTGGAATATATAAGAAAGTTATAGGATTAATAAGTTCCATGTCGTTAAGGTATGGAAATCTTAGGGTAGTTATGCTAGGTGTTTATATAGGAAGTATTGTAAAAGTAAAATTTTAATGAGTATAAAGATACGTATTATAGAGAGTATGGTGGTATTGTAGTAAGGATAAAGGAGTATAATTTGAGAAAATAAATGAAGATGTATTATGAGATGTGATTTAGGTACAGTTAGTAGTGGAAGATGAAATGATAGTTAGGTATATTATTGGTTTAGTCTGAATTGTATATAGTGAGTTAGGTGGTTGGGTAAAATCATGACCTAAGCTAGGGACGCGAAGAGAAAAGTATGTAGATTGGTTTACGGTGAATTACGATAATTGTTTAAGATAGAAATTAAGTATTTTAGCTAAAGGCGATGAAATAAGGTGCATTATGATAGGTATATAAAGTAAGAAATGCGGGGTTAGTATGGGTCATAGCCTGGTTTGTTGGCCATATACTACGTGGGCCTGAGGATGTTAAATCTTTTTACAATTGTGGTGATGCTATATATTTTTTCACACTCCAGTAGTGTGAATTGGTTTTGAACAGCGTGAGGCTTCCAAATGTATAAGAGAATTCTAATCTGTGCTGTTATGTTGTTACTTATCTTTGATTCGTAACATCTTACTTTCACGATATGTGTGAGTTGTGTTCTACAGAGAGAAGGTGAGTAGAGATATAGGCTTTAGGGCTTTCTTATACTGAGATTTAGTCATGTACACACCATTCCTAATATACATATTATTTCTTTTTCCTCAGATGCTTGTACAGCACCTTCACCTCACACACAGCAAGTCAAGGTTCATAACATAAGCTGAAGGAAAGTGATAGCCCAGATACAGAAAGATAAAGAAAGACATAGAATAATATTGACTAATTTTGATGATAAGTATAGATTTTCATTTTGATAACCTGTGTTAATTGGTTCTACATTTTTGTTTAGTATTTTTTATTTGCATGAAACTTTTTATTTTTATATAAATTTATTTTTATGAGTCGCTTATTATAGTACTATATTTGTTTGAAAAAACTCATTAGATGTTACTCTATTTTATAATTAATTATCTTATACTTATCACGAACGAAACTTTATAAATTATTATTTATAAGCTATTATTATAAAATATAATATACACTACCGTATATCATAATTACAATGATGTAGTTATATAATCGTAAGAGTTTCAGAATGGCTGAGACGATTCTGTAAGGCCTGGTTGGCGTTTATAGTTATACTTCGCACTATTGAATCTTATATTAAAAATAAAATATGTATGAGGTCTGACTATGTTGCTTGGAAACGTGCTCTACCAATGACGGCCAAAGTTCGCCATTCTTGACCAGGAGTGTCCAGCATAGGCCAGACTTGCTTTACGAGCTCAGGAGTCTTTAAAAGCTGGAACATTATCTGTGCCTTAATAGGTGTAATCTGTTCTTGCTGTCTATATAGAATTTCTTTAGCTTATTTGTTGTAGTAGATTATATTTTAGTTTGATTTTCCCTCTTAGACAAAGAGAAAAAATATCTTACTAAGAAATTACCTTAAATAGCTTATTCCACTATTATTAATAATAATCTAGATGATCGTTGCATTAGAATGTTAAAGGAATTGCATTAGTTCAAAGTTCCATCCTTATAATTGAATATTTAAAATCAGGTCCTCTCTTCCTTTGTCCGAATTATAAATTAATATTACCGGCGTCTATGTATTATATATACCCAATAGATTGGATAAACTTAAAGATAAGTTTATTTTTCATACAATATCTATCTTTTAATTGCTTTTAGTATCTATAAAGTTCAAATTCTATAGGTCTTTTAAGTTTATACTTTGCATCAATAAATTATTATTTTCTATCAATTTGAATATTTGGCAAAGTTGACAGTATTTGTTAGCTTCAATTAGTGCCTCTAAGATTTATGAAGTTTCTCGACATATAAATTCCACGGCTCTCTTATTAAATTTGTCTTGGCAAAGTATACATTCTCTAATAATAGTAATATTATTTCTTAGTAATTCTGTGACCAAAAACATTAAATATCCACTCTTCCCGTGAAACCTCATAAATGCAGATATTCATAATTTTAATGAAAAATGTTCAACTGAAAATGATATTATCAAATAAACCGCACCCTAATTAATAATATTCTGCATTATTAGTAATGCTTAGAAAAATTAGTTAGGAATATTTCCTGTCTATTGTCACTTAATTCGATAGTTAATTAACCATATCGGAAAATAGCTTGAAAAATTTAATAATTTTTGGAATTGTAACTTTAAAAATATATTTATTGAATAAATGCTGCATTAATTAATATATTAGACTATTACCTTTCTTAAAATCTTCACCCAAGATAAGTTAACTTCCATTCCATGTTAATATTATGAATATTTTTATTTAAATACATAGTTAATTATTCCTAATTTCATTTTAATTTTCATATTAATATTTTCACCTAATATTTAATTATTTTCCTTTTTATATTAATGTAATTGTGCCTATAAAATATTTAACACAATATTGTCTCCACCTAAAAAATCCTGTTTGCAATAGTCTTATTAGTATAATATAAGTTATATTTTAAAAAAATAATTTTTCATTATTCTATTTGTCTACCTAATTAAATATCTCATAAACCATGAGATTTTTCCTTAGATAGTTATACAATTCTGTTGATCCTTCTTGTTTATTATGATATATTAATCTACTATGCTTTACTTTCCTTTATGAGCAAATGAATATAGTTAATTTTTTAATGTTATTTGAAATGCGCTTTACAAAATTATGTTGTCATTTGTGTTTAATTTGTTTTTGTCTAATTATTTATTTTTATCACATCCTACTATTTTATATACTCACTCTGTATTGAGTGCATACTTTTGTAATTAAATTTTATCTATTATATTTCAAGGAATTTTATACCACTTATCATTTTATAATTATGTTAAAGTCATTATTTAATTACTTATATATAAAAGGACTATAAGTCTGTCCTTTCTATTCCTTCTTTGTGTGATTCTTTTTTCTGCTAACCATTTACTTCTTTTTGTCGCACAAATAACATATAGGGACAATATTTCTTTAGATCTCTATACACCTTATCATATAAATTCAATACCCAACAAATTAAATGTTTAATTCAGCAGTATTGACTTAAGAGAGGACTCTTGATATTTCTAACTCATCTTTAATAAATAATAAATAGTAAAAAACTCAATTATAGAACTTAGAAGATGAAGAACGCATGGATGGAGAAGATAATTGAGTAATTGACGCGATATTAAAGGGTAGATAAGGTAAGGAAAGAGAAAGGAATAGTTAAGTAGGTGGATGACAAGAACTGAAATACTTATTGTTTTTATTTCCTAAATCATTTGAAAATTATTACACATTATTATAATTACTGTTATGATTATTAATTATAAATTTAACCGATATGCTGAATTCTTATTCACTTTACTAGTAATAAAGATGTTATTTTCAAGTTATCATCTTTTGATCATTACCTTATTGGTTGTTTCCATATTATTATATCAGAGTGGAAGCTTGTATATAATATTATTGTCTGATACAGTTCTAATTGTGCTCTTAATCTCAAAATGATCCATCGCTTTATGGAGATTAAACTTTAATGAGGGGGTTGGAATAACCACTGTATTTCTATTTTGGCTACATTAAAAAATTTATTTACTTGCTTATATATTTACCCAATTTGTTAACTTGACATTTATGTAATTCTTTGAAGTATAGCGTTTCACAATAAGTCAATTCACATTAATCACTAAGATCGGTTTATTAATTCACATTTAGCCTGTCATACGGCTGATTATAATCTTCTTTAGAAGCATTTTATGGTATAATATATAAATTATCCGATAAATGATCATTTTGTTCTTTATAGACTAAACAAACTCTATAAAAATCTGGGTATGAGCCTCTATAATATCATTCTAACATATGAATAAATAAATATAAAATACCAGTACTATTATTATTATTCTCTTACTTTCCCATACATTACTCATTCTCAGAATAATGAAGTAATTAACCTCCTACCTCCTGAAAATGACATTAAAGTGGAATCAAACACCGACCAGCGCCATTCTCAATACCCCAATCTATTTATTGTAAGAAATGGTATAAGAAAAAAGGTTCAACTTACATTACACATTAATTCTATTATCTTATAGGTCAATTATGGAGCAATAAATTGCCTCACTCAATACAAATCATTGCTTGAGTTTGAGTTGCCTTGTATTATTGAGGCTTTCTGCCCATATAAATTAGCTAACTAATTCATTATATTTAGGATCTTCTTTAATACTTCTACTTGATAATTGCTCCAAATTGTATTAATTATATTTATAATAATTAATAATAATAATCATCATAATCTTGCTAGCAATTTATTTAATTAATTAAATGTTTGTTGATGAGGTCTAACTTTCACATTAATCTTTAGCTTAAGAGCTCGTTATTTAAACTAGATTGTAACAATAACCTATTCTTGACTTAAAAGATCCATCATTATTCTACCCAGCTATATATTTATATCCATAACATTTACATTTATTATACGCAGGTATTAATTTTATCGTCCCTCCCACCTACCTCTTTACCACTCACTTCACACCTATTACCTTTGCATTTCTATTGATTAATATGTGTTAAGGCTCAAAAAAACCATTTATTTTATTAATACTGCCTCTCTAAAAACACCTCGTGCCTTTATTTGGCACCAATTTGTGAACTATTCATTTCGTGTGGATTTAATTATTTGAGGTTGGGGTATACATCATTTACTTTCCGAAAAGAAGTTTTTAATTATTGTATCATTTATTTTTTTATCTGTTCTTTAATTACTAAATTTAGGAATGAATGAAAATTAAAAAAAACTTATTAAAAAATTTTTAATTTTCAAGGAATGAACAAAATTCATGTATTTTATGGAATATTTGGAAAGCCTCAAAAACTTTATTGATATAATAATGACTCATTATAAACTCACTATGCCATAATTTTGAATACTTGTTGAAAATTAAAGATCATATTTAGACAATAAAAATAATATAATAAATAATAACCTATATTAAGTAAAGGTTATTTACTTATTAGATTTCATTAAATTATTATAATTACTATTAAACATCTATAATATTCACATAATAGCATAGCCATCCTTCTCTACTGTAATTTAATGTATTTAATTCACCCATCTGAGATCAGAATTCGACTATTGATGCTATTTACTAGTGGATGAATTGAGACCTAGTTTTATGTTACGTACTCTCGCCCTAATCCACCTATATTGCAATACTAAGAATAATATTAAAAACACTTTTATTTAGTATAATAATTTTCACACATAAATCAATATTCGTCATCTTGATAAACAACTAAGTCCACATTTCTTTTATCCTTGTACAGTAATAAAAATTAGGCCATTGGGAATCATTTTGATACATTTATAGTACACAACATTACTCTCAATCTTATAGCGTGACTTCAGTTAGCTTCACTTATATAATGTTTTATTTTGGTGTTCATTAATCAATTCAAACTCAGATACTACTTATGATTATTCAACCTATCATTAGCTTGTGACTGATAGTTAATGGCGGCTAATATAAACCCTTTTCCATTGCGTTGACAATGAGTCACCAATTGGATTAGATTTACCAGTTGGTCTTTTTATATCTTAGATTTATTGTGATCTGCCAAATATAGTTTAACTCTATTTCTGATTCATACAAATCTTCTGTGAACCTTTTTTGAAATCTCTTATTTTTAATATATTAAGACACATATTCTTAGACAATTAATCTACTAATATCAATAAGAATTATTCTCCATCCAAATAACTTACTTCTTCGTCTTATTCCTGTAATACTATATCTACCCATTGCACACCCTATTAAAATCTAATTTGGTGTACTTCCATTACTATATGCATAATTGTTTGCTCCCAGACTTCGTTCATCTTCTCAATATATTACTCATGGGGAGTAGCGCTGTAACACTTTATATTATATTATGATATGGTTCTAAATAATATTACACTGAAATGAAAGATAAAGCTTAGGAATTCAGCAAAATATTATGCTAACATTTAGGTAAATTATTCTATATTTCATATCTATACATTGTTAGAAAATCTTATAAATAAATTTGTCTAAGACTGAAAAGAGCACCATGTCATTCTACACAACTTGATGTCAAAAATTTGTGGAAGAAAACCAATCTGTTAAAAATTTCACATGTAAGCCTTCTCATACAAACACTAATTGTTCTTAATCCAGTTTTATTCAATTATACAACTATAATCTACTAGACATAGTTTCCGATTCTAAGAACAGCTAATTGCAGTTAACAAAGATAAAAATTTTATAAATACATTTCAAGATAGGCAACTTCAGCTATAACCTCGTCAAATATATTTTATTATTTATAATCAATTCACCTAACTAATAAGTCACAAACTACCTGTATAGTCATTTGTCTTTTTTTCATCTATTATTATCTATTGATTTAAGACATATTTTTACTAAAATATATGAACAACTATAAATATGGACATAATTAATATTAATTAAATATGCATTCATAATTAGGAGTAATCTTGAAATAAATGCTTATTTTCTCACGCACTACTTCACGTATATCTACACAAAGAAAATTCTGAATGAGACTAATTTAAGTAGATTCGCCAGTCGGAAGATCATAATACCTCTCTAATAGAATTGAAATAATTATAGACAACAATGAAGTTATATTAGATCAGTCTCTACTTTAATCAGTGTTTTTTAATATCTTTGTCATGTTAGCAAAACCCCGGCCACAACGAAATATTTTTATCAAATCTATTTATAAACATGAAAATTATAAGCCTATAATTAATATAAACTAATTAACTTTTTTTATGTTGAAGGTAATTTCTATATCTAAGGAAATAAGTTTATTCATTCTTTTAAAAAATCTATTTATATAACTTAAAGTTAATTTGTTTATCAATATTTTTCTTATAGCTTTGAATTACAATTTAAGCTATTCATTGATAATGTTCACAAGATTAAATAACCTACTTCCATTTTTTAAAAAATTTCTTTATTACTTCTTTATAACCTGCTGATGTAAGGTCCTACATTTTCTGAGTTCCATCAGGACAGACGATCATTCCCCATCATAACGTAATCAATCGCCCCAACACAATAGATTGAAACCAATACTTCTAATGTATATTAAATTATGTAGGAAAGCTCTTATATGAGAGTCATTACTTCCATGCCAGACAGATGTTCGAAGTTATCATTCCTTCCATATACATTCTGTAGTTATTAAGTCTATCACAACACTGATTATGATTTTAATATTTGCAATAAATATGACCACTTCTTAAGGTTGAGTCGTACAACACTTCTACTTTAATCCTTCCAATACTCATGGTATAACCAACAATTCTAAACTGCTATACCATTAACCATTGAATCTTCTGGAAGTTAATAAATTATTAAGTTACATTTCCTTGTCAGTAGTGGATCGTCCTTCAATCCACCCACTTTCAGAGTTACCATTTTTTTTACTTCTTTTTGTTCACAGTACCTTATTTTCTTGAATAACATTCATCTTCTGCTATATTTCTCTGCTACTTTGCTCAATATGCATTACTCTCTCTTCCCTTTTCTCGATACCTTCTTAAAGTTACATTCCTTGTATAGTCAGTGGACGTCCTTCAGATCCACCTACTTTCAGAGTTACCCCCTTTGGGCTGTCCTGAGTAAACCCCCTTACTCTACTCTTTCTAAATTAGTAAATACTTAAACTCTATTGTTTAATGCTTTATTCAGACTATAATATGTATTTAATTTAAAATACAAAATTTAGTAATATAATTTTTATTCTTTTAATGTGAATTTGGTTTCTACCAAAAGTTGAAACCTAAAGGTTATTATATTTTTTCCCTCTCAGGCGACTCTTGCGGCCAAGCTAAATAAAGATGGAGGCCAGTACCGTAACAATCACAATAATTTTGAGCGTCTTTTATCTTATTATAATAGCTTTAAGGCAGTGTTTCCTGTTGAGGAAGATCAACGAAGTATGTAGTATTTATTTGTTTTTATAATAATAATAATAATAAAATAAAAATAATAATAATAAAAATATAGATAATAATAATAAAATGCGTGAATCCTTTTTTTTATAAATGGCAAGACAAAACAATATAGAAAATTTACCCTGTTAATATTTATGGATTTTACTTTATTGTGAATAAATAAATTAATTATTATCCTTGAAACTTTACATATTATTTCAACCCTATTTAATATTATGGTTCTCTATCGGCACACATAATTGTCTAAATATCTGCTTTTATGATTAAGTAACTTTGACAGTTTAACTGGGCTCTTTCATGCGTTTACTAAGATTTAAAAATATTATTACACACACACACAGCACAATTTCTTCCATATTATATTAATATTAATTAATATATTATTATTAATTGTATCAGAGTAATATCTTTATTCTAGAAAATTTACTATACTTCTTAAAGCACAATTATTTATTCTAATTGCTAAAATTATCTATATTCTTTAGTATATTATTTATGTGTTTTATGATATTGCTTTTATTTCTGTATTTAAATTTAGCTGGATATAATTTTATTATAATATTATATTCATTGTTTGAAAATCAACCAAATTTCAAAATTAAATTTGTTCTGTAGAATTCATGGAAATTATATTCAGAGAATTATAATATTCTTTTAAACATCTCAGCAATAAAGGATATTATTGTGTTATATGTTATTTTATGAAATTTATTTCATAAATATCTTCTCAATGGGTTCTCTTAAAAATTAATTTCTACTTTTAGAAATATACGGAATATAGACATTTTAAATATTCGTACTAAGTGATTAGATGCTCGTGCATAAGTAATTATAGATATCTTGAGATATATAGAACATATGGGCACACATGCCCACTAAGAATTATAAGTAGTTGCATAAATCGGAACAACATCGTTAAATCATCTCTTGAAGATGAGATTTTTCTCTTTCCATTTAATTTACATAAGATGGCCTAGAGTTATTTTCTTTAGACATGTTAATCATTAATATTTTTTATGGTTTAATTTTCAAGATTTCCTCATACCTCAAAATAAATACTCAACATAGAATTTTACTACTTGTAAAATTGTAGTTTAGAATTGTAGATGCTATTCTTTATACACACCAATTGTAGTTAAATTAATTTTAATACATAATTTGATCGATTATGAAGGTTAATTTGGCAAATAATATGATTTAATTTATATTCGTCATAAAAAATTACACCGCTCCCCATCTTAACTTCAAACGAAATCAAATCACCCCACAAACTCCTTCATTCACCCCTCTCACCCCCCCTCCGGCACACTCCGCGCCACTCCCCTCTTCTCCTCTCTCACTCTCCTCCTCCCACTCTCTCTCACTATATCAACTTACTTACTAACGCTAAGCTACGGCTTACCCATCCTCCATATATTTATTACCCCCCTTATATTATACTATATCCACACCAAACACCCACCTACCCCTCCTCACCCCCCACACCCCCTTACACAAATCATTCACCACCTTCACTTCACTTACCCCACTCACCACTTCCTTCACCCTCCTACCCCCCACCACCACCACCGTTCCCCCCCCCCTTCACCCACTATACCTACCCCACACCCCTTTCCCACCCCCTACCCTATACCACTCATCCCCCCCCCTCACTCCCCTTCATACTCACCCTCACCTTCTACCCTCCTACCCCCCCCCACCCCCCTTTCACTTCTTCTTCTCTCGCACCTCTTTTACCCCCACACACTTTTACTCCCTCACACTTCTCTCTCTACCACCTCTACCCCTTATTTCCTCAACCACACCTCTCACCACAATTCCCCCACTATCAATCATATCAAAACATTATTTACGAAAAAATTACATCCCCTCCCTTACTTCACACACCCACCTCTCCCGCTCCCTCTCACCTCCTCCATCACCCACCACCCCACATCTTCCACCTTCACCCTCTCCTCTCACGGCTTCTCCACAGCCACTACGCCCCACCTCCACACCACCCACCCCCCTCACAGCCCACACGCACTCTCACACTCCTCTCCCACCCGACTCACTCAGTATTATATATATATAGATAGTAGCTATAGACTATTATAACAAATCCGAGAATATATATATAATATAGTATATTATAGTTATATTCTATATATAATATATAATATTACACTACCCTTTTAAAAGTTGTAAGGTTGTATAAATAGTTCAGGGAATATGAAATATTCCTACCTATTCGGAACTACAGTTGTTTTTTTACTTGCATGCGTCAACATATTAGGTAAATTTATAGGTGTTTATACATGTTGTTGTCCTATAATTTATTTCATTAAAAATGGAATTAAAATTGTCTATTTAATATAATTAAAAATAAATTGTGAAAAATGTAAATAAATTTATATAAAATTAATAATTTAGGTTAAAATATATTGTTCAAATTAATATAACGATTTGATAAAAGGATTAAATGTAAAATAAAACAATTTGGTGTTGACAAAAATTTCATGATCTGCAGGGGAACTTCTGTTATCTGGTCTCATTCTCCACAATTTTTTGTTCCCTGCAGTGTGACGTTATCTAAACGCACCAATAGAACATCCACAAAGTTTCCATAAGGGTTGCTTTTTATCATGTTAATTTTTATATTGTTTTTAATTTTTTATAATTTCTTTTTATTCTTTATTAAGCTCGTACTACATGACATAGTTTGGACGCGGAATCACCTATCCCGCTTATCAGATACTTACTCTTTTCAAATTTGCTATTAATCTTGGTTATTCCTTTAGTAAAAAAAAAAAAAAAAAACTCATTCGCAAACCTTCTCTCACTTTTCCTTGAATAATCGAAAAAATCGATTAAATCGTTCGTTCGATATATATCTGTTAACTACCCTTTTAAAAGTTCCTATTATTATATATAAGTATATAGTATATATAATAATTATATATATATATATTTAATAAATATATATATATATAATTATATATATAAAATTATCTATATAATATATATATATAAATATATATTATATAAATAACTATATATATATAACTATAAGAAGTACACATCCCAAGAGTCACCAAAGCCCACAAAAGCTGGAATATAGGGATCTTAGAACGATGACTGATTACACATACATATAAGGGACTCACTCATATATGTGTTTAAATAGTGCCGTGTACACAGCCTTAAGGTGTCTCCGTGGGTTGACCCCAAATCTTTAAAATATTTTACCTAGAACTGGATGACACTCGTGGGATAACCCTTCAATATCTAGGTATCTCATTATCATATAATGGGTTTAAATTTCCGTTCACATCTAAAGTTTCACATCCCCACGAAGGAACTTAAATATTTTCGTGGAACAAACGGTAAACTTGTGTATACATCTTTCTTATGTGATGGGTAATCCTCGGGTACAGAAAAAAAATAAAAAAAAAAAAAAAAAAAAAAAAAAAAATTAAAAAAATTTAAAAAAAAAAAAATTTTTTAAAAATAAAAAAAATTTAAAAAAAATTTAAAAAAATTTTAAAAAAAATTTAAAAAAATAAAAAAAAATTTTTTTTTAAAATAAAAAAGTTTTTTTAAAAATTAAAAAAAATTTAAAAAAAAAAAAATTTAAAATTTAAATTTTTAAACAAGATTTTAAAAATTTAAAAAAAAAAACAAGGATTAAACTTTTGTTTTCTTTTTAAGTTTATATAACTTAAGAAATTTACGTTTTTATATAAATCAAACACTCCTCTTAAGTGGCCTCTGACGGCCTCTAGCCTTTTGGAGCCTCTCACGCCTTTCCCTCCTCAAGCTCCTACACCGTCACGCCCTTACCATCTATGGTATCTAGGGTGTTCATCATATTCTGTATAAATAATGCCTAACTTCTTAGGTTAATTTTTGGGTTTTATATGGGCTTTAAACGGGTTTGTTTTTACAAGTTTACGGGCTTTTCATATTTAGAATAATTAAAAGAAATTTGGGTGGGTTTTTTACAATATCCCAAACGCTGTAAATCAGGGTAAATCACAACCATCATCCCTCCTCCATCCTACCACAACTCCTGGATATTTATACATTAGGCATATTAATATTTTAACAAAGTTTTATCATAAATTTCAAATTATATTAATGATCAATTGAGTATAGTGCTAACGGGGTAACTAAAGATCCATACTTACAGACAATAAAGTAACTAACATGACATGCAGGAACGTAACCTACCTTACACTTTTTACTAACCTATCACTGATGTTTTTACATTAACATAGAAATATTTTAACTCTAATTTTATTGACTTTGTGTAATTGTTACTGATCAATGAATATATGCTAACGTAAAAAGTTTCAATATATATATATAAAACCTAACTAATATATTGAACTACGAATATAAGATTTACACTCCCAATCCTAACACATCTTATACGCGAATAAGCAGTCAACATTACCAAAGTTAAGTACTTAACACTGTGACATAACTAACATTTGCATACAATACGTAAACTTATTCGACACTTTTTCCAAACATATCTGTAACAGAGCATTACAATTAATTCACGATTCATAGTAACATTTTAACAAAAATTATCAACAATTATTTGCATTATCAGTACTGACCAGACGAATATACGCTAACGCAGCAAAATTTTCACATAATAGCTAACATAGTTCAGGTATTTTCAGCATTAGATATAGTAATATTAACAATAATTTTATCACTAACCTTGTTTAATTGTCATCCTGATCAATGATTATATAAAGTAACAAAGTTTTTCACATCAATAAAGCCAAAATATAGCATCAATTGAACAATGAATATAATGTACAACAGAAAAACCTAACATACCTTAGCGAGCTCGAATAACCCAGTTACAATACAGAAGTTCCATATTTAGACAACAGTAAGGGTACTAACCATTGCATAGCAATCGAGCAGAATTACGAACGCTGATCGAAAAAATATTTCATTTAAACAAATCAGTAGCAGACAACGGTGGTGTTTTATTATTTAATTTCTTGTTTAACTTCATTTTAAAACTTTTTTTTGTTTTTAAAAACTTTTTTCTTTAAATTTATTTCTTTAAAACTTTTTGTTTTTAAAAACTTTTGATTTATTTTTAACTTATTTCTTTAAAACTTTTTGTTTTAAATTTTTATTTCTTTAAAACTTTTTGTTTTTTACTAAAATATTTTATTAACTTTTATGTAAAACAAAAACATTATATTTTTACATAACTAAAACATAAATTATAATCATACTACCCATCCTACATCCCAACTCACTGATCTATAGATTCATATCTATTAGGAAATAGCATCTGAATTAACTAACAAAGTTTTACATATGTTAAAGTTAAACTACGGACAGTAACAGTACTTAGCACACTAAATAGCAGTTACGAAATTAAACAAGCATATAGAACATTGGATTATCAGGAAAGTAAAAAACAAGTTTCATTTTTTTTTTATAGACTAATATAATTTTCAATGAAGAGAGCATTATACATATACATAAATAAAAACATACGTTTTATTTTTAAACATATTAATTCATCCTAATCAAAGGACAAGGGATTCTGTATAAATTGAGCAACTATATATTTCCAGAATTCAACTTTTTCAGGATGTAAATATAAATACTGCCTGCTGCCCTTAATCCATTCTGTCGGCGATACCTGAGGTCGTAGCGATGCATTCCTCGTTCCTGAGAGATGTAAAATGTATCCTTGCTGATAGTTATACGTACTTCGTGTATTTCACCATACGGTAAACCACATGTTTCAGGGTAAATATCGTAGATTACACCATGGGCGCTATATGAATTAAATCCTCGAGTATATCGACCTCTTTAAGATGAGACTAATTCATTTTCATTTTAACCAAGCTGAATATTTTCAGATATTTGAATCAGTGAAACCTATACATGTCTAGTGATGGCGTCAGCATCGATGGTTCCAATAGTTCGTACATCAACTCTTTAAACATTATCAGACGCTTGTGAAACAACCTCTATTATACAACCTCTCCCATACTGTCCCGTCTGGGTAGATTATTTTCATGATGGGGATCCATCGATGACCATAATTGCATTACCCTAAGCTTCTGAAAGGTATCGATAACATTGATGAATTCATCACACCGATATGAATAAAGGTCGATTATTGCTACCTCCGAATGGGAAATACATGTAATATATCGCTCTCTTATCATTTGTTGACGAAAAATTAAATACCAACATCATTGGTATTACAGTAAGGTCCTCGTAGATATTTCTAACGAGCTAGGAGCAGAATGAGATGACATCATGCATACACAACGAAAAAATGTCTTACTGATGAAAATCGTATATATAGAAAGATCTAGAAGGTATATGAATTCTTCTCTTTCAACCAAATCAGTGTTCGAGATTTGTTTCAAACCCTCCCTTTTCGCACATTTAGCAATATCTGTGATGTCTTGGTATGGTCGTTTTCGAAACCATTATGCAATACCATTGATTTTGTTTTGTGTCAGAGGATCAACATAACAAATTATTAAAAACTTTTATTGTTTTTGCCAATGTCTTTATTTTTATTAACAATCTAAAAACACTTTTATTTTTTTTAAGTTATTCATTAAAACTTTTTGTTTTAAAAGAATCTTTTTAATTTTAATTTTAATTTCTTTAAAACTTTTTTGTTTTTTTACTAAAAATTTTATTCTTTTTAAATGTTTATAACAAAAAAAAATTTACATTTTACATAGCCAAGAAAGGCAATAAATCAGTAAAATTCATCCCGAACACCCTCTTTCCTCATCGGTCTCCTACCTTCCTGATCTATTCGATTCTATCGATATGATTCAGTCAAATGTTCGTGTATATTTTGAATAAACACAACATAAAACAAGTCTTATACACTGATCAAGATGTATATGCTAACAAAAGTTTCACATTATGATAAACTACATAGCATCATCTGATCTAGGAATATAATGTACAACGACAAACCAACACATCTCAATCCTCAATAAACGGTTAAAATTAACAAAGGTTCCCATACTTAACAACAGTAAAGTAACTAACATAACATACAAAAATCGTAACCTATATCCGACTTCTCAAGCAATTTCTCTAAATACAATGCTTAGTTTTACAGCATTAACATAGAATATTACAAAATTTATCATAAGGTCACGTTGATCCAGGACACGAATATACGCTTAACGTAATCAATTAATAAGCTAACACTACTAAGAAATAAGAATATAATGTCAAAAAGGCAAATACCAGACACATCTTAAGCAAGAATAAAACAGCTAAGCCTTAACATAAGATCCACACTTAATCACTAGCTAGATACTTATTGGGTAAAGACAAACAAGTAAAGTTTTTATTCCTCTGTAAAGCTAAACTACGACGATAACATACTTAACTACACAATGGCTACTACACGAATAAACATGCCAGCTCGCACAATCTTTTAAATTCAACAAAAAGGTATCATAAGGGGCAGTAAAACACTGTTTTCAATGTATCTATACATTAATTTCCAATAAAAGAACATTATAACATATCATACATATATAGTTTGTTAGAATATATTAAGCATCTAAAATCGAAGTGGACATAGGATCTATAAATGAGCAAGTTCTATATGTTTCTCCAGAAAGAATTACAACAACCATCCGAAGGATTAAGCTTCAAAGGTGCTTCACGATACCTCAAACTATTTTTCTGCATATGTTGTTCAACAGCATCACATCGCTCTCCGCATCCGAGAGTAAACGTATCCTGGCCTGATATTGATTAAGGCATTCTGGATCTGCAGGTATCGGGGAATCCACATGTTTCATGAAATATCGTAGATACAACCGAGAGCTATAGTGAATTAATAAGTCCTCGAGTTGGCCAACTTAATATGAAGCTTTAAGTCGGTTTTTCATTGTTAAAAGTGTTAAGAGTTTGCAGATGTCTGAAAGTGAAACTATACACGTAGCTGAATGTGACAGCTCATTAGTTTCCCAATAGTTCGCCATCATACCTTTTAACATTATCAGATGCAGTAAAGCAACATCTTTTATTAGAACCGCTCAGCGTCCCCCTCTGATTTCATCAAGAGACGATGTCACAGATGACACATACTCAGCCTTTATCCCTTCTTCCACGGTGTCAATAATACTTGAAGAGATTCTTCAAACTGCTATGATTTAAAGGTATATTACTTGCACCTCCAATTGGAATACAGGTTAATATCATTGCTCTCCATTCGTTTTGACGAAAAAATGTAATGACCATTGTTGGGTGATTACAGAAGATTCGTAAAGAGGAGTCTGGAGAAGCTAGAACGAGAGGCATCATATCAACACAGCGAAAAATGTCTTTCTGACGAAATTCGTATGCGTAAACAACCCTTATAGGTAGTGAGATTCTTCTTTCAACCAATCAGAAGAAAGTAAACAAGAAAGAATACGTACGAATGAACCATATAGTTCAAAAGGGTATATATTCAGTTGTTGTTGTTGTTTGCTGTTGTTGTTGCTGCTGTGCCTGTCTGCTGTATTTAGTAATCACCAAAATTATCAAACCGCCCAAGCCACATGCCAACTTCCATTTATCACAACATTGATTATTTATCATACTGATCAACGAAATGCCTAGCCGTATAAGGTTTCCACATCAAATAAAGCTAACATGATGGTAGCATGAATAAGAAATAATGTACAACATACAAATCCTGACAACTTAAGCCGAATTAACTGTTATTTATTAACAAAGTACCATATTGCATAGTAATAACTAACATTACATGAAAACGTAACTAGTCACACGTTTTTTCAGCATGTCTGCTAACATATCAATACTAATTTTTATTTTTATTGCTATCATCTTTATTTAACAACCACCCCCCTTCCAGAAAATTTCAACATGAACATGAAAAAGATTTTATGTTTCATTACATAAAGTGATGCAATACTTATTAATTTATAACAAATTGTAAAATTTGGCACTGCGTATCTTACAGAGGTACTTGACAGATTATACGACTTGGGAGCTAGTTTATATATAAATCATGAGCTAGCTCGATGGTGTATTCATAATCATCGCAAAAGTCTTATGCATAACTACACATTATTCTCAAAAAAAACTTAACCTATGGCTCACGTTCTACACATCTTCGTCAGTTAGACCAGAATATCTTACAAAAACTATCATTTCTCTACACAAATCAGTGCTATCTCCCAACGGATACTGTAAACTAACAAAGTTAACCATAAAATACAAAAATATAAGTTCTTTGATAAGTGATGTGGTTTAATGCTAACGTAACAACGTTTTTTGCATTAATAAAGTCAACATAACATTAACCTGATACTAAGAATATAATGTACGACCCAACCACTAACCACACAAAAAAAAAGAATCCTAACGGGGTTTTACCCACTCAAAACAAACTAACTTTAACAATTTTTAACAAACCTCCGCACTACGCAGTAAAGTACTAACACATAGTACAAAACGTAACCTATTTACACTTTTTCAAGCATGTCTCTAACATTAATCAATGTTAATTTTTACATTACAATCGTAAATATTTAACAATACGTTTAGCATAAACCTGTCTAATCATCATACAGAAAACGAATATAATGCTAACTTACAAATATTTACATTCAACTTTTGTATATTTAACAAAAAATTCATCACAACCTCGTCTAATAATAATCCGCAGTCGAATAATTGCATACATAACAAAGTTTTTTACACTCAAACATACAAAAAAATAAAAATTTTTATCCTAACATAACATAAAAATAAGTTCTTTGATAAAGATAGTCATTTCAATTTTCATAGGTTACTGATTTTAAAGCAGTAAATCAGTAACAGTAACAAACCACCCACTCTGCAGCCCCCTACCCGTCCCATCCGCTTGTGATCTATTGAACTATTGATTCAAGCATTATTTTCGAGTATCAACATAACATAGCATAACATAAAATTAAGTTTTCTATAAAGACCACGAATATATGCTTAACCAACAATGTTTTAACTTCAATAAAGACTAACATATTCATAAGTGCAATAAAATATAGAGTGTACAAATGATAAATGCGTATGAATAATCAGCTAACATACTGAAAATTCCCTACTTATAAGGTAAACTAGCTAACAGATCATACAATACTCGAGTATGTTCCACTTTGCTGCTACAGCTACAGGTTAAACCGTATTATCTATACAAATCCGTGATCAAAGGGACCAATTCTATCAAGATACAACATCTTGAAACTAGAGATTGGCACTGATCTTTTCATATAAGTGTCACTCGTTTCGAGTATTACATCATTTGACTATAATATATCGGTAGATTTTAAAATTCTCGGGGCAAACCTACCATTAATCAACAAAAACTTATTACCTGCCAAGTTTTTAAACACATCATCGTCAGGTAACACAGCAATATCTTACAAATAACCTCATTATTTCTCGTAACAATCAGTGTTATTTACATTGTCATAGGTACATGATTTAATCATAAACGTACCCTAACTTACGATAACAGTTTCATTAACCGAGAGTATCTAAAGCAACACATTAACCATTCCAAGGACATCCCAGGGGGGTTATGTCGCCCTTGATAAGGTGTGAAATCCCTGCGAAGGGGATGCCGAGGGGGTAAGCTGGCTTTATACCCTCTTATCGGAGGGTAAAGCCCGCTTACACCTTTGGGCTGACCCTCTCAAGATTAACACCCTTTCAAGGGGCGCATAACCCTGGGTTCTCGGAAGGTTATGTGTTGCCTTAGATACTCTTGGTAAATGAAAGCAGTTTATTTCGTAAGTTAGGTACGTTATGTTAATATTACTATGACAATGTGAAAATGAACCTGATTTGTTAGAGAAATAATGAGTTTTTGTAAGATATTGCTGTGTTAACTGACGACGTGTTAGAAACTTGAGCCTAGGTTAAGGTTTTTGTTGGTAACTGTTAGGTTTTGCCCTAAATTTTGCTAAAGTCTACGATTATTCATAGGTCAATGATGTTATACTCGAGAAGTGACACTTTGATGAAGATAGTTTCAATTATTCATAATTCAAGATGTTGGTATCTTTGATAGATTGGTCCTTTGTTAGGATTTTGTAGATAATACGGTTTACCTGTTTGCTGTAGCGCGAAAAAGGGAACATATCGAGTATTGTATGACTGTTAGCTACTTTACTTTGATAAGTAGGGAATTTCAGGATGTTAGCTGATTATGCATACGTGAGGTGTGTGCATTTGTACATTATACTTTCTTAGTTGCACTTATGATATGTTAGCTTATAAAGTTAAAACTTTTGTGGTTAAGACAATTTTGTGACTTATTAATAAAAGAACTTATTTTTATGTTTCGATATGTTTATTCCAAAATGATACTCGAATATGATTTGAATCAATAGTAATAGATCACAGCGCGATGGGATGGTAGGGGCTGCAGCGGATGGGTGGTTTTGATTTACTGATTTTACTGATTTACTGCTTTAAAATAGTAAAGTGTTCGTGGGATTACTGGATTTTTTAGTTCAAAGCACTTATTCTCCCGCGCGATACGATTTAATGGAGTTATTTTAATGATTGATGTTGGTTAAAACTTGTTATGGTTGCATTATTTCGCTGGGGATTATGAATATTAGACGAGGTTGTGATGAATTTTTGTTTAATATTACGAAGGTTGATTTAAAACATTTGTTACGTTTAGCATTATATTCTTTGTCTGTATGATGATTAGACAGGTTGATGCTAAACTTTTGTTAAATTTTACGTGTTAATGTAAAATTACATTGATATGGTTAGTGATAAGCTGAAAAGTGAATAGGTTACGTTTTGTATAATGTGTTAGGTACTTTACTGCTGTTGAATTGGCGGAAGTTTGTATGTTAGTAGTTTATTATAACGTATGGGTGTGGTTAGGTTTGTTGTTGTACATTATATTCCTTAGTTTTCAGGTTATGTACTATGTTAATGTTGCAAACGTTGTTACGTTAGCATATATTCGATGTTAGTATATAAAGAACTTAACTGACCTTTCTGATTATGTTGGTTAAAACTTGTATGATTTAATAGTTTATCATTTGGGAACATAAACAACTCGGATATACATAGTATAACGAGCACAATAAAATGAGTTTTGTAAGATTTACTGTGTTAACTGACGGAAATGTGTTAGAAACGTGAGCCTAGGTTTTAAGTTTTTTGTTGAATAATGTTAGGTTTGCTTTAGAATTTTGCTATTTTTTTATTTATGAATACACCATCGAGTGAGCCACTGATTTATAATAAGTCAGTCTCCAAGTCTATACATCGCTGCAATTAACTCTGTAAGAATACGAGTTGCCGATTTTACCAATTATTTATAAACAATACATAATAATAAATACACTTATTACTGGTTAAAAAATAAAATCATTTTCATGTTTCCATGTTCCAGAGTTCTCGAAAGGGGGGTGTAGTCCTAAAGAAGAAGATAAGCTGAAAATAAAAAGTTAGTTATTTGATAGTTAGAGACATGCTTGAAAAATATGACTAGTTACGTTTGCATGTATGTTAGTTACTACTATTGGGCAAATATTGGTAAATTTTTTATGTAAGTTTATTCCTGGCTAAAGGGTGTGTCAGGTTTGTTGTTGGAGGTAAGGTTCCTGTGTTATATTTCAACTTCTCATTTATACAAACGATTGATTAATTATCATATCTGATAACGAATATCGCTAGCGTAATAAGGTTCCACATCATTAATGCTATACTGAGATGTAACGATGACTAAGAAATTAATGTAAGAACAAAAACCTGACAGACCTTTAGCCGAATAAACTGTTATCATTGACAAAGTACTCATAACTTTGCCAATAGTAATAACTAACATTACTGCAAAACGTTACCTATGTAACGTTTTTCAAGCATGTCTCTAACATAATAATGCTAATTCTTATTCTATTTAGCTTATCTCTTTTTAGACTACCCCCCCCTTTCAGAAAATTTGAACATGAAACATGAAATGATTATGTTTAACATTTAACACTAAAGTGATGCATACTTTTATATATTTATTAACAATTGGTCAAATCTGCAACGTGCGTATCTACAGAGAGTGATTTGACAGCAATGTATAGACTTGGGAGCTGAGTTTTATATATAAATCAGTGAGCTACTCGATGGTGTATTCAAAATCATAGCAAAAGTCTAAGGCAAACCTAACATTATTCAACAAAAACTTAACTCTAAGGCTCACGTTTCTAAACTCAGCAATTACGTCAGTTACAGACAAGTATATATCTTACAAAACTACATTTTCTCTAACAAATTCAGTTGTTTATTTCCACATGAATAACTATGAAAACATAAACAAAGTTTGTTAACCAAACTTAACACAAAAAACAAGTCCCTTTATATAACTGAACCATCGATATATGCTAACTGTAACAACGTTTTGCATTAATAAATGCCAAGCATAACATAAACTGACACGTAAGAATATAATGTCAACAACAAACCTACACACCATATCGTAATAATAAACTACTACTTAACAAACTTCCGCACTTAACAGCAGTAAGTAACTAACATTCGTACAAAAAACAGTAACCTATTCAAACTTTTTTCAAGCATATCCTAACATATAATTGTTAATTTTACATTAACATCGAATATTTAACAAAAGTTAGCATAATGCCGAAACCTGTCCTAATCTCATACAGACAAAGAATATAAATGCTAACGTAACAATGTTTTTAAACGTTCCGTAATATTTTAACAAAAAATTCAATCACATACTGCTGTCTTAATAATATATCTCTCGTCAGCGAATAATTGCAGAACATAACAAGTTTTAACCAAACATAGTACAAAAAATAACAAATTTTAAGTAATAAACATAAAAATAAGTTCTTTGAATAAAATATACAGTAAACCGTATGTATACAATTTAAAGCACTAAATCAGTAAATCAGTAAACTCAAACCACCCATCCCTCGCAGCCCCTACCCATCCCATCTCGCCCTGTGATCTATTAACCTATTGATTCAACGTCACTTTCCGAGTATCATTTTGGATATAACATAACATAAGAAATAAGTTCTTTATATACTGACCTACGAATATATTGCTTACCAACAAGTTTTTTAACCTCAATAAACCTCAACATATCATAAGTGAACTGAAGTATATGGTACAAATGGCTACCATGCGTAAATATAATAAGCTAACATCCTGAAAATTCCCTAGCTATTCAAAGGTAAGTATGCTTACAGTCATACAATACTCGAATATGTTTCTCCACTTTTTCGCGCATATACACAGGTAAAAAAATGCGGTATTATCTAACAAATCCCTTAACAAAGTGCAATGTATCAAAGATACCAACATCTTTGATAAGTAGGGAATTGACACTATCTTCATCAAGTGTCACTCGTTCGAGTATCAAACATCATTTGACATTGGTAATTTATCTTTAAAAGAGAAAAATTTCTAGGGCAACCTAACATTACTCAAAAAAACTTAACTAGGCTCAAGTTTCTAACAGACATCATCGTCAGCTTAACACGCTAATAAATCTTATCAAAAACTCATTAGTTAGTTCTCTCGACAAATCATTGTTATTTTTCACATGTCATAGTAATGCATTTAACAATAACGTACCTAACTTACGAAATAAACAGTTTCAATTAACCGAGGTATCTAAGCAACACATTACCTTCCAAAAGAAATCCAGGGGGGATGCGCCCTTGAAAGGGTGTGAATTCTCCGAAGGGGATCACCCGAAGGGGTGTAAGCGGGCTTTTACCGCCTCCGGAAAGAGGGTAAGCGCCGCTTACAACCCCTTTCGGGTGATCCCGCCTCGGGAGAGCTCTGGCTAGGTGGCCTTAAGATCACACCCTTTCAAGGCGCATACCCCTCTGGATTACTTCTCTTGTAAGGTAGGTGTTGCTGGTTAGCTCACCTCTCGGTTAATGAATACTGTTATTCGTAAGTTAGGTACGTTAGCTTAAATATTACTATGAAGTGAAAATAACACTGATTTGTAAGAGAAATGATGAGTTTTTTGTAAGATATTGGATGTGTTTGAACTGAGGACTGATGTGTTAGAAACTTTGAGCCTAGTTAAGTTTTGTTGAGTAATGTTACGGTTTGCCCTAGAATTTCTGTTTAAGTTCTACGATTATCATAGGTCAAATGAATGTTATAGCTCGAACGACGTGACACTTGATGAAGATAGTGCCAATTCTTAGTTTCAAGATGTTGGTATCTTTGGATAGATTTGGTCACTTTGTTAAGGATTTTGTTAGATAATACAGGCTTTACGTGTTGCTGATATGCGCGAAAAGTGGAAAACATATGAGTATTGTAGACCTGTTAGCTACTTTGCCTTGATAAGTGGTGAATTTTGCAGATGTTATCTGATCTATCATACGCATGGGTATGCATTTTGTAATTATATTCTTAGTTCCTTATGATATGTTAGCTTTATTGAGGTTAAAACTTGTTGGTTAAGCAATATTCGTAGGTTAGTATAATAAGAACTTATTTTTATGTTATGTTTATCCAAAATGATACTCGAATATGACTTGAATCATAGTTCAATAGATCACAGGCGGAAGGGATGGGTAGGGGTCTGCAGGGATGGGTGTGTTTTGATTACTGATTTACTGAATGATATACTGCTTTAAAAATCAGTAAACTATTACGGTTTACTGTGATATTTTATTTTCAAAGAACTTATTCTAATGTTATGTTTGTGATAAAATTTTGTTATTTTTTGTATGGGTTTGGTTAAAACTTTGTTATGTTTGCAATTATTCGCTGGGGATAATGATATTTAGACGAGTTGTGATAATGTTTTGAAATAAAATATTACGAAGTTGATGTAAAACATTTGTTACGTTAGCATTATATTCTTGTCCGTATGCTATTAGGTTATGCTAAATCTTTTGTTAAATATTACGATGTTAATGTAAACATTAAATTGATATGTTAGAGATATGCTTGAAAAAGTGTGAACCTTTTTTTAGTTTTTTTTTTTTTTTAATAGGTTACGTTTTGTACTATGTGTTTAGGTACTTTACTGCTGTTAAGTGCGAAAGTTTGATGTTAATAGTTTATTAGTACGTATGGTGTGTTAGGTTTGGTTTGTTGTACATTATATTCCTTAGTTCAGGTTATGTTATGTTGGCTTTATTAATGCAAGAAACGTGTTACGTTAGCATATATTCGATGGATTGTATATATATAAGACTTATTTTTGTGTTTTATTTTGGCTTAAAACTTGTAGGTTACAGTTATTCTTGTGGAAAGTAGCACTGATTTAGGTTAGAGAATTGATAGTTTTTTTGTAAGATATTACTGTGTTAATGACGAAGATGTGTTAGAACGTGACCTATGGTTAACGTTTTTTGTGAAGTAATGTTAGGTTTGCCTTAGACTTTTGCCATGATTATGAATACACCATCGAGTAGCTCCGACTGATTTATATGTGAATAGCCCCAAGTCTATTAGCATTGCTGTCAAAATAACTTCTGTAGATAACGCACTTGCCAGAATTTTACCCAATTTGTTTATAAATATAAAAGTATTGCATCACTTTAGTAGTAGTGATAAACATAAAATCATTTTCATGTTCATGTTGAAATTTTCTGAAAGGGGGGGGGTTGTAGTCTAAAAAGAGATAAGGCATAAAATAAAAATAGGTATTGATATGTTAGAGAATGCTTGAAAAAACGTGGTGACTAGGTGTACGTTTTGCATGTAATTGGTTAGTTACTGTACTATTGTCAAAGTATGGTTACTTGTTAATAATAAAGTTTAATTCGGGCTTAAGGTGTGTCTGGTTTGTCGTTGTATTCATTTATTTCTTAGTTCCTGTTACATCATGTTAGCTTTTTTGATGTGGAAACTTATACGGCTAGAGTATATTCGTTGATCAGTATGATAATTAATATGTTGTGATAAAGGAGAAGTTGAAATAACACAGGACCTACCTCTACAACAATCAAAAACAATAACACAACAGCCACACAACAACAACAAGCAGCAACAGCTCAACAACCTAGGGATATATACCTTTGGAACTATATGGTTTATTCGTACGTCGTATTCTTGTTTACTTTCTTCTGATTGGTTGAAAGAAAAGAATCTCACTACCTATAAGGTTGTTTCACATAGAATTCTTCGTCAGTAAGCACATTTTCGCTGTGTTGATATGATGACCTCTCTTTCTGCTCCTACGGATGTCCTCCTTACGAGGATCTTTGTAATACCCAACGATGGGTCATTTACATTTTTCGTAACGAATGAGAGAGCATATTTACCTGTGTTCCATTGAAAATGCCAAGTAATATTACCTTACATTATTACTCAGTTGAAGAATATTACAATTTTTACGAAACCTTAATGCTTTTATAAGCTTAGTATATGTCCATCTGTGACATCGTCTCTTGATGAAATCAGAGGTGACAGAGCTTGAGCGGCTTATAATAGAATAGATGTTGTGCTCTCGCCCTGCATCTGATTATGGAACCAGTATTGATGTGCATAACTATTGAAGACGTTATGACATTTACACATTCAAACCAAATGTTAGGTTTCACTGTTTCAGTACAACACTATACACAGCTTTGTTTGAGATGAAAAACGACTTAAAGTCTCATCTTTAAAGTTGCTTGCCATAGCTCGAGGACTTAATTGCATATAGCTATGGTGTATTCTACGATTAATTAGCACTGAAACATGTGGATTCCGTATTATGCAGTATATTCAGAAATGCTTAATAGACTATCAGCCAGGGATACGTTTACTTCTCGGGTGGCGGAGCGAAGGAGTGCGTTGAACAAATATGCGAAAATGGTTTAGTGCAAGCAAGCGTATTATGCTTACATCCTTTTCGGAATGGTGTTGAATCTCTGGAGAACTATATAGAACTTGCTCAATTTATACAGAATCCTATGTCCAGCTGATTGGATGGTTTAATATATTTAAAAACTTATATGTATGAATTGATTTAATGTGTTCCTTTTTATGGAAAATTCATACTTTATACACTGAAAACATGTTTCTGCCCCCTTATGTACGCTTTGTGTTTAAGATGTTGGGGCTGGCTGTTTTTTTCGTGTAGCCATTGTGTGTTATAGTAGTTATGTTGTAGTTAGCTTTACAGAGAGTAAAAACTTTACTGTTTGTCTTTACCCAATAGTTTATGCTAGTGTTAAGTGTGGATCTTGTTAAGGTTAGCGTATTCTTGTTTAAGGTGTGTCTGGTTTGCTTTTGTACCATTATATTCTTAGTTCAGATTTATTATATTTGCTTTTATTATTAGTTAAGCGTATATTCGTTGATCATAAGATAATTAGCGAGTGTATGTATAAATTTTTGTAAATTTACTATGTCCATGTAAAACTAGCATTGTTATGTTAGAGAAATGCTTGAGAAGTATGAATAGGTTTACGATGTTTGTATGTTATGTTAGTTGACTTTACTTGTTGTAAGTATGGAACTTGGTTAGTTTTAAACCGTTTATTGACAGGATTGAAATGTGCTTCGGTTGTCTTGTACATTATATTCTTAGAATCAGATGATGCTATGTTAGTTTTATTAATGGTGAAAACTTTGGTTGTTAGCATTATATTCGATTGATCAAGTTATATATGAATTGTTTTTTATGTGTGTTATCAAATGATACACGACATGTGACTTGATTAATAGTTGATTAGATGATAATCATGAGGGTAGGAGACGATGAGGAAAGCAGGGTGGCTGGGATGATTTACTGATTTATTGCTTTATGGGTATGTAAAAATGTAAATTTTTTTTGTTAAATATACACATAAAAAGATAAAGTTTTGGTAAATTCAAGCACTTTTAAGAAAAGTTTATTGAAAATTCAAAAGTTTTTTAAAATTTAAAGTTTTAATAAAATTCAAAATAAAAATAAATAAAATTTTTTAGAGTTGTTATAAAACATAAAGACATTTGGCAAAAACATAAAAATGTTTTAATAAATTTGTTATGTTGATCTATGAAACAAGAATGCAATGGTATGCATAAATGGTTTCGAAACGACCATACAAGAATCACAGAATATTGCGTAATTGTTTCGAATAATGCGAGAGTTTGAACAAATCCTCGACTGATTGGTTTGAACGAAAGAATCTAATTCTCTTTAGATCTGTTTTACGATGTTCATCAAGTAAGACATTTTCCGTTGTGTATGGGCATGATGTCATCTCATTTCTGCTCTAAGCTCGTTAGAATTCTTTTACGAGGACCTTTTGTAATACATGATGTGGTATTCTAAATTTTTTCGTCAAACAAATGGAGAACGATATTTCTAGTAATTCCATTCGGAGGTGGCAAAATTAGACCTTTATCATCGGTTGTGAATTCATCAGATTATTGAACAATCAAGATTGTGGAATGCTAATTATGATCATCTGATGGATTGCCATACAATGTGAAATATCTACCAGAGGTGACAGCTTGAGAGTCTATAATAGAATAGAGGTTTGTTTTCACAGCGTTCTGATAATGTTAAAATTATTGATGTACGCAACTATTGGAACCCATCGATGCTGACGCATTCACTCATACATGTATAGGTTTCACTGTTCAATCATCTGAAAATGTTACAGCTTTGGTTAAATAAAAATGAATTAATGGCATCTTAAAGAGGTCGATATACTCGAGGACTTAATTCATATAGCACATGGTGTAGATCTACGATATTTACAAAGAAACATACGGTTACCTCTATAATGTGAAAATACCGAGTATCGTTAATGAAACATCAGCAAGGGAATACATTTCATCTCTCTGGAACGGAGAGAATGCATGCTACTGAACCTATTATGCCGAAGATATGGATTTAATGCGCAGCAGTTAATTTAACTATACATCTTTCAAGAGTGTTTGGAATTCTGAGAAATTCATAGAACTTGCTCAATTTTTACAAAATCCTCTGTCCCTTGATTAGATGAATTAATATTTAAATACAACGTTGTTTTTTATCTTATATTTAGTTAATGCTCTTTTCATTGAAAATTATATGTTATAAAAAAAAAAATGAAAACTTGTTTACTTTCCCCTCCATGTAAACTTATCGGGTAAGATGCTAGTGATGGCTGTTTACTCTTACGGCTGTTGTGTGTTAAGTATGTTATGTCAGTAGTTTAACTTAACATATGTAAAACTTGTTATGTCAGATCTATCCTAATAGATAGGGACTCATAGATCATGGGTAGTTGGGGATGATAGGACGGTAGTATGATTTTACTGATTATGTTTTAGTGTATTAAAAAATATAATTTTTTTTTTGTTTATTAAACATAAAAAGAATATAAATTTTTAGGTAAAAAAAAAAGTTTTAGAATAAAATTAAACAAAAGTTTTAAAGAATAAGTAAATAAATAAAATTTTTTAAAAACAAAAAGTTAAAGAAATAAAGATTTTAAAAAAAGTTTTTAAAAGAAGAAATTAGGGAAATGAAGTTAAAAGGGAAAATAAATAAATAAACAAAACACGTCTGTAACGATTTTGTAAATAATATTTTTGTTTAGCGTCGTATTCACTCGTTCCGTAAACAATATTAGTTCCAAGAGAACGTTAAATACGAGACTTGGTTTATGTAAGCTTGTTATTTCGAGCGAAGTATTTTGTTTTTGTTCGGTGTACATATATTCATTGTTCATTGATTGCATGTTTGCTTTATAGATGTGAAAACTTTTACGTAGTAATTATATCATTTGAATCAGGGATACATATTACACAAGGTTATTGATAAAATTTTGTTAAATAACTATTTTGTGAGAAATATCCAGATATGTTAGCTTATGATGTGAAATGTTGCTGCGTTAGCGTATTCGTTGGTCAGTTATGATAATTACACAAATGTGATAAATTTTTGTAAATTTTACTATGTTTCGTGCAAAAATAATAATTATATGTAGAAGATATGTGAAACAGTGGAATAAGTTACGTATTGTGCATATTTAGTTATTCAAGTTTTTAATATTGAACATTGTTATGTTGACTGCTTATTCATGTATAAGATGTGTTAGGATTGGGAGTGTACTTATATTCGTGTTCTATTGATCCTATTGTTTGCTTATTAATATGAAGACTTTGTTACGGTTAGCATTATTCATTGATCAGTAGATACTTTACACGTTATGATAAATTTTTGTATATTACTATGTTAATGTAAACACTAGCATTGTTAGAAAAAGTGTAGGTAGGTTACGTTCTGCACTCAATGTTAAGTTACTTTTTGTTGTTAAGTTTGAATTGTTGTTACGTTAGCATATATCGATGGTCTGTATGATGATTAGACAAGGTTATGATAAATTTGTTAAATATTTACTATCTAATGTATAAATATCCGAGATTTGGGTAGTATGGGGGAGGGATGGGTTGGTTGTTACTGATTACAGGTTTAGGTATGTAAATAACCCAAAATTTCTTAAGTTATAAAATATGAAAAGCGTAAAATTTAGTAAAAACAATCTGTTGAAAGCATATAAATACAAAAATAAATAAAGTTTTTGTGTTATGTTGTATCATGAATATGAATGAAACTAGATTCAAGATTGGGGAGGCCGTGAGTTGAGAGGGTGGAGGAGAGGGGAGAGCTCAAGAGGCCAGAGGCTCCAGAGCTCAAGGGTGTTTTGATTTATATAAAAACTGTTAATATTTTTAATGTAAAATCTTAAAAGAAATAAACAATGTTTAATAATGGTTTTTTTTTTTTTAAAATTTTTAAATTTTATAAATTTTAATTAATTTTAATTATATTTTATTAAATTTAAAAATTTAAGATAAATTATGTATTTTTTAAAAAAAATTTTTTTTTTAATTTTTAAAAAAAAATTTTTTAAATTTTTTAAATGTTTAATTTTATAAAAATTTTTTTTTAATTTTTTTAATTTTTTACTATTTGTTTGTTTTTTTTTTTGTTTTTTTGTGTTTTTTATTCTGACGATACATTTCATAATATTGCAATTATATGTCCATATTTCGTTTGTCTGACGCCTTAATATTGTCAGTTTTGTGGGGCTGGTGACTCTCCCCTTTAGGATGTGAATCGATATTACTCCATTATAATGTGTTGGGAAAGTTATCTAAGATATTGAATTATTAGTATTATTTCCGAGTTTCATCGTTCTAGTCAATATTTTCAAGTTTGGGCCCGGAAGACCCTTTAGCTGTGTAACGTGCTATTTTTAACCCATATAATGATGTGTAGTACCGTTATATGGTATGTGTATCCGAGTTTCTCGTCTAGGTCAATATTTGAGTTTGTGGGCTGGTGACCCTCTTTGATTGTACTTTATAATATATAGTATATATATATATATATATTAATTATATATATAATATATATATATAATATATAATATATAATAAATATTAAATATATATATATATATATAATATATATATATATTATATTATATATATATATATATATATATATATAGTAATATTACTAATAATAATAATTCTCCCTTAAAGGGTAGTTAACCGATATATATCGACCGAACAATGTAATTTTTTTCGATTATTTTCAAGGCAATAGAGCGAGAAGGTGGCCAATGAGTTTTTTTTTTTTTTTTTTTTTTTTACTAAAGGAATACGCAAGGGTAAAATAGAAAAGATTTGAAAGAGTCAGGGTCTCTCGCCTCAGGCGGGGGACGACGGGCGGGACTTCGTCCCTCCCTCTGTCCCTCAGTCGGCTCGAACCCAATAAGAGAAACACTTAAAGACAATTATAAAAAAAAATTTTAACATTATAGAAAAGTTAACATTGAAAAAAGCACTTTAAACCTTGGGATGTGCTCTATGGTGGTGTTAGTTAACACGTCACACTGGGGCAGGGGAAGACGACAATTGTGGGACAGCATGAGCAGTCAGCATTCTGCGATCTGAAATTTTTTGTAACAATATTGTTTATTCAAGTTTATTCTATGCTATTACGTTTTGGAGGGATGCTTAAATAAGTTAAGATAGGTCGTTCACTGACGACGCGAAGAATAGAGATTAAGAATTTGGAATTTTACTTGGAACTTTGCTGTTTTGGCAATTTGGATCAAATTCCTTAAATACAGCTTCTAAAATGTTAATGAACAATAAATAGTAGGGCACAGAATCATTGGTTAACACTCTTAAGTGTCCTACTAAATACCTGTTGGGGACAGGCATGCGCTAAAAAAACTGGGTTAAGGGTTGCATAGGGTTGGGAGATATTTCGATTATCATGACCTAATTTATCTAATTCCTTTAAAGGAGTAGTGCCTATATATATATATATATATTATATATGATATATATCACTATATATATATTATATATAATATTATATATATAGTATATATAACTATATATATATATATATACATATATAATCGTGGTCCAATATGTCTTACATACTACTGACATATTTCAGCTACGCTCTCGGGGGGGGTACCCCTATAGTACATGTCCTAGAGGACTTTGAAAACTCGGCGTTAAGTAGCTTAACACCTCAATAGAACATATACAAGTTTCAAAGCGATAGTTCTCACATAGTTTTGAGAAATCGGTGGTATATACCGAGATGCGTGCATAACTACTCACTTCCACTCTTTTGAAACTTTTTATTAGTTTTTCTGCAGTGTTATGTGTGAAGTTTATGTCATATTCTGTAATAAGCATACGTTATTTTTTATATATTTTTTTCGTATATGTTTAATATATGATACTAACAATTAATTTAAGTCATAATGAGCAGGAACAAAAAGTTTTAAATATTAGTAAAAATAGTATTTTAATAAAATCGTACATTTTTAAGCATCGTACTTTTGGTAGTTACCGAGAAAATGTCTAGATACGTAAAATTTAAGGGAATATAATTATTTTATTTATACATACCCTAAAAGTAAATAAAAAAAGTTAAACTATATATATATATAATATATATATATATATATATAATTAATTTTATATATATATAGTTATATATATATATTATATATATATATATATTATAATATATATATATATATATTTATATATATAGTATATATATATATATAATAATATATTATATATATATATAATATATTATATAATAGTTATATAGTATATATATATAATATATATTTATATTATATTATATATAATATATATATATTATATTATATGTATTTATATATATAGTATATATATATAGATATTATTATATAGTAGTATATATATATATATAATATTATATATATATTATATATATATATATATATAGTACCAGTAGCTTAGGTTACGTTACAGTAGTTTACGATATAGGTTAGGTTAAAATAGGTTAGATAAGGTTAGTATATGACAGGTTACGTTAGTTACGATAGTAATTGATTAGTTTTATTGGATGATTATTTAGGTAAGATGGGTTTAGTTCATTACTTCACGAAGATAGTTATTAAAATTAAGTCTGTAGTAAAATGGGATATTAAATATTTTACATATTAATTATTTTAATTTTATTTTAATTATTAACTATATTTTAATTATGAAATAATATTGCTCTTTCAACTTTTATCTTCTTAATTTAAAATATCCCAAAACAATTTTTTTGACTATTTGCATTTCATTGAATTATTGCGCCGAAAACCTTTTCCCTTTCTGATACAAAATGATCATTTTTTCTTACTTTATAACTTAAATTTTAATATTTAAAACTTTTCGATGCTTTTCATTATTTCTTAAGTTAATTGTTAGTATTTAGTATCATATATTAACAATATATGAAATTAAAAATTAAAAATAAACAAAACAAACACATGTTTATAACAGAAAAGGTCAGGCATTTGTTCCCCGTTTTCCCTTAAATTCCTTCGCAACTTTGCTAATGCTTCCTAACCGAGCGCCATCAGTACGATTTAAATTTTTTCCTTTCGTCAAACGCATATTTTAAAGGTATCTGAGAAAATAAAATATGAAAATATTACAAATCCTATGTATGAATTAATTAAAAGCCCTGAATATATAATATCATTATATATTATATATATTATTATATATATATATATATATATATATAATATTATATATATTAATATATAATATATAATATTATATATATATATATATATATATATATATATATATGTGTGGTGGTGTGTGTGTGTGTAAACAATATATATTTAATCTAAAGCGAGTCCCCCCAACAAAAATTGTTTTCGCTTTACTATTTAGTAAACAAACTATAGCATCGGCTAAGGAAGTCTTAAAATTATTTCTGAACCTATTTAGTCTGAAATCTGTTTAGAAACCATTTATCCGATGCCGGTTAGAGATTTGGTATATAGTTCCCATTTTTAACCTCCAAATAGAACTATATATACTATAGTATATAGTATGATATTATATATAATATATATATATATATATATATATATATATATATATTTTATAATATATATATATATATATATAATATATATACTATAATATTATATATACTATAAATAAAAAAGACAGAGAGAGAGGAGAGAGAGAGACGACGAGAGAGAGAGAGAGAAGAGAGAGAGAGAGGAGAGAGAGAGAGAGAGAGAGAGAGAGAGAGAGAGAGAGAGAGAGTCCTAAGTTTTGTTCATGTTAACGTTAGCGTTGTTGTTGTAAAAAAAACATTAGTAAAAAGTTTTTCAAACCAGTTAGGAGGAAGTTTTATAAAATATTAACTATCAGTTGCATAATTTAAAGAATAAACGCAAGTGAAATATCGAAAGACAAGAAGAAAAATCCTGTCAGCTAAGATATAGCATAGTATAGATCAGTGGTTCCCAATCTTTTTTCAGTATGCGCACCCCCAAGAATGAAAAAATAGATCCATGCACCCCCCTCATCTTTCGAAATATAATATAGATTAGTATAAATAGACTATATATATATATATATATATATATATATATATATATATATATATATATATATATATATATATATATATATATATATATATATATATATATAATATAAAATATATAAAACATACCTATTTTAAATAATTTAATGAGAAGGGTGTGCTTGACAATCCTTAATTAATTTAGATTTTCTTTGTTGTAATGCCTGAGAAACAGCAATTTTTAGCTCTCATTCAATGGTTATTTTATTTCTCTTTTTTGTCTTAAGATCTGTCATAGCACTGAACGTTTGTTCGCATAAATATGTTGACCCAAATGGAAGCAAGGAATTAATTGCAGTTTGTGCTTATTTAGGATATTCATTTCAATCTATACCACTAATTTGACAAAGCTGTTTCATGAAAAGTACTTCTTAAACTTGCATCTTCCTTAATTTCAATCATCTGTTCTTGGAATGTAATATGAACATGTTTGAGTTTATTGTCATTGAATGGATTTAAGACCCATTTAAGGTCGTTGCTTGAAAGGTTATTAAAATTTTTAATAAATTCTTCTCTCAAATTTGTCAGGTGTGTGATAATGTGTCCTTTTCCTGACAATTTTTTTTCATTTTCTACAATGAAATCATTCAAAATAGGAAAGATTTTCAAACTTTCGACTTCGATATTTTCCTTCCACAAAGCAAAACTTACTAAAAAAATAAAATTTAAGGTTGTCGCGCACCCCCTGGTATTCCGAGACGCACCCCAGTTTGAAAACCACTGGTATAGATAATGGAGATAATGATTAGAGGTGGGAGGTATAGGAACGATTGTAGATTGATTCATTGAGAATGATTCATTTATTAAGACAAATTAAGATTCGGAAGTGTTAGTAAAAGTTAAATGACTAGAAAAAAAACCCCCGATGGTATAGAAACAACCGATATCTACATTTGAGATATGTTTCACGCAGACTAGTTTTCGCTTCACTCTTCCAATAGTGATCTTCCCAAAAAGAAAATAATAATAATGATTGTAACAATAACGAATTAAGGTAATATTTCATTCAACGTTATTGAAGTTGTGTGATATATAATAATCTCCTCAATTTCTAATTTTTAATTCTCAGGTAATTTGACTTTTTTTATCATTTCTTTCGTTGTTTATATGTATTTTGCTACTAATAAATGTTTATTTTTTTTTTTTAACTATAGGCTGATGGGGAGGAGTTGGAGGCTCCTGTCTCATTTTCGTCAATTGATTACAGCTTTGAGGTATTAATACGCTTTAAAAATCATATCTGTTTTGAGTGCCTTTCTTTATTTTCATATTATTATTATTATTATTATTATTATTATTATTATTATTATTATTATTATTATTATTATTATTATTTTATTATTATTTATTAATCAGAAATTCTATGTCAGCTTCTGATAATAATATAAGTTTTTGAGGCTTTTCCCAATTCTAAATTCATCAATCATTACATGATTTGTTCATCCTCTTGAATGTAATTTTTAAATAAAAGTTTTTATTTCAATTTTCCATCCTCAAATTTTAGTCAATAGAGACAAGATATCAAATAAATATATTCGTTTTCATTTATAGAAGAAGCAATTACAAATAACATCCAAATTAATATTAAGAAGTAAATAAATAAATAAAACTAAAAGTAAAAATTTTTTTTAACTTATTTAATATAAACAGAACAGAAGTAGATTGGCAAAAGAGCCTGAGCAATAACGTAATATATCATATATAGTAGTATTATATAATATATATATAATATTATATATATATATATTTATATATAGTATATATATATAATATAGTTATATATATACTATAATTAAGTATATAATACATAGACAAAAATTCAAAAAGATAAATATAAGTTGAAAATACATTTTTTCTTATGCTCAAAGAATTGTATTCGAGGAAGAGTCGTGTTATTCATTGATCATTCCAGAGAGTCGAAGGAAGTTCAATATAAAAAATTATCATTATTATTATATTTCTCGTTATTCTCCTAATCTACTTAATTTATCTTTTCATTTTTGCTATATAATATTTAATTACATTATTACATATTAAGATAAATGAATAATATTATATATATATATATATATAATATATATATATATATAAATATAATATGATATATATATTATAATACCTATTATATATTAGGTCACTGGCTAATCTTTTGCAATACATTGTTTTGCTTGTTTAATAAAATGAAAACTCAAGAAATTTAGAAATATTCTCTTCTCTTCTGTTCGATCTCTCTTCATTCATTGTCTCTCTCGACCCCTCTCTCTTTCTTCTCTCTCTCTCTATTTTTTTTAATTTTTTGGATGAAATTGAGCTTTACAAAAGAGACTAATATTATTATTTGGTATTTTCAGTTAAAACACATTATTAATTTTCCTGCACAATCACATATACTACACACACACAGAACATATATATATATGATATATATATATACTATATATATATATTCTATATATATATAAAGTATATATATATATATATATATATATATATATATATATATTATATATATATTATATAATATATTATGTTTTGTTGTATTTTGTGCAAATATATGCAAACACAAGTATTTTTTATAAATTTCATATTTTAAATTGCACAACCATTTTTTAAATTGCATTCGTTAAATATCCGATAACTTTCAGGAAATAAATATATAATGTTGTAAAATATTTACTGAATATTGAAATTATGATAATTATAATGAGGAAATATTTTTCTTGCATTAAAAGAGTACAGTTAAGTTATTATTATTATTATTATTATTATTATTATTATTATTATTATTATTATTATTATTATTATTATTATTATTATTATTATTATTATTATTATTATTATTAATTATATATTTTTTTTAAAATTATTTTTTATTTTTCAACTGTAGTCTCATTATTATTATTATTATTATTATTATTATTAATTATTATTATTATTAATGTTTGAAATTTAATTCCTCCAACATTCAAAAGCGCGTGTTCAAATGCAAATTATTGCAAAATTTTGAACTGTAATTTATATTTTATGTTGTCTATATATTAAAACACATTTCTTAAAATAACTAGGAATTGAATCAAAATTTGAATACCTTAATTTTAAAATTTTGAGGTTTCAAATAAAATAGCGGGATTTTTCATATCGGGTAAAGCATATTTATAAAATTCCATATTAAATGGAACTCTGATGAATCTTTCTAGGACGATATAAAATAAAATATCCTAAGGAATTTCCTTTTTGAAATTGAGTTTTTGTCAAACCAATAAAAGCATATAAGATAAAATTTTCAAGTCAATACATGAGAGTCAAGGAAGTTAGGAGAACACTTTAAGGCACATGTTGGCAAACTGTGAGCGAGCGAGACACATTTGGCTGGCGATGAGTATTCTGGCGGCTTGTGAAGCTTTCCGCATTATTAATAATTAATATATTTTTTTTTAATAAAATCATGAAAGTAGCGAAAATATACCACAAAAGTGTAGCACAAAAGATAGGTGCTTATATATATATATATAACTATAGTTATATATTATATATATATATATATATTTTATATATATATATATATATACTTATATATATATATATATATAAAAATATTAGTATAATATAGTATATATACTAAATCTTTTCTTCTTTCTTTTCTTCACCTTCCGCCCCCCCCCCCCCCTGACCTCCCTCTTTGCCCGCAAGATTGGGTAAGGTGCTGTACGAAGCATCGAAAGAAAGCAGTAGAGAGAACAGACAACGTCGAAAAAAAGCCAGCCTTACCGCCCCCTCTGTACCATTATATATATAAGAACTCGTCAAAGACAGAAATCCACCTAGAGCTATCATGGACGCGACGGGACCCCACTATGGTAATCGCAATGTAAGGGTCATCCTGGCCAGGTGGCACAACCATGCCACCATACAAAACCCCGCCATTCCTCTATCATGCACCTTAATTTCGCCTCTGCCAAAACTCACATTTCTCTCCTTCAACATTCGTTCACTGACTCAAATCCACTTTCCTCTTCGGTTCCCAGCCGGTCGGTTCCCAACACACTCACCTATACATTCGCTTCACCAACGCTACTACTCATTGCATCCTTTCCACCACTGAAACCATCCTCAACATACTTTACTTCATTTTTTCTCTCGTTTAACCTCCTGTTCTTCACACCTGCACCACCTCTCTAATACGTTCATTCTCTCTTTATCAATTCTTCTCCTCATACCTAGCACTACCCCTAAGATTGTCCATCTGACCACATTAAACTTAGATCTATCTTCTTATTCCAGACCATAGTCTCAATTATTTGCTACATACAACTACACAGGTAAAAATACCCTCAGTAGACCTAGCACACTCAGACGTTATCCCTGTTGCATCACCAATCATTTAATTGCATTAGCTACCTTCTGCCATTCACAATTTTCCTATACACTCTGCATCCGTGCGTTTCCTTCTTCATCCAACATGATACCCTAAATATTTAAACTCCAAGACACTTGTTCCGGCTGCTCACCATCCAACATATCACACTAAGGACTCTCACTAATCACCAACATCACCTACTCTTATCCACGCTTTATTTCTCAAGCTCTCCTTTTCACACACTGCCAAATCTCTCGACCAATCCTCTCAAACTCTCTTCAGAATTCGCCACACAGAGCCAATATCCGATATAATCATAGGGACTCTCACTCACCTCATTCTCCAGCATCTAAGCACATATCTGCCATCCATCAATTCTTGTCATAACGCCACCATATAAGCAATGTGAATAACCAAGGAACATTACCACACAGACCTGTCTTTACTCTCGTGATTAATCTAAACGCCAATTTCACCATTTGACCCATTAATCCTACACAGCTTTCAACTACGTCATACAATACATTTTGATTCATTGCAGCAGCCTACCACCACCCCTATATTCACTAATATCGCTGCCATGACCTCCCGATATTACTCTATGCATACGCCTTGTTGCAAATCATAAAACCAAATACATCTATTTCTCTCTCATTTCTCATCATTTTGTTCAATGTAAAGATTTGATCACACATCCACTCTAACTCTAAACGCATTTCTACTTGTTCTTCACCAATTCAGTCCTTCAGTCACTCGAACTTCTTCGAACCAGCATTACACATATATATATAGAAATAAATATACCAATAACACAACTTCCTCAAAAATATATATAATAACTATTATAATATATATATAAATATAATATATATAATATATATTATATATGTAGTTTAAGCATTGGATGCTAAGGTAAATTATTATTCCAGTAAGAGGAGGCTTATGAAAAGATTAGAAGAATCAGTAAGAAAAATATTTCATTTACAAGTTAAATAATATATATATTCTTGACTTATTCGTTCTAAGCTGGAACCTCCTGCAGAAGAAGTCATTATAACTAACATGTAAAAAAAGTAAAAATGTAATTTTAGTTATGTAATTATTTAAAGATTGGAAGATTTGAATTTTTCTTAAATAAATTGTAGTTGTGCTCAGGTAATATTATTTTGTATTGTGTCTATGTTTAATTGAGAATTATTTGATGATTGATGAGCAGTAGATTCATATGAATTTTCTGTTTTTTTAGGATTTTGGTACATGTAAAACCTACTGCATAATCAATATTCAAATAAATTTCAATAAACAAAAGGTGATTATACGATAGACAGCAATACAAATATATTCGATGCAACACTATCAATTTTTAAAAAAAATAATTAGCCAATCTTTAAAATATTACATACTAATAATTTATTTTTCATGTTCGTTTATAAATATACTTCTTCCCAATTTTCCAGCGTTTAGGAACGAAAGCTCATAGAATATATATTTTATTTAACTTGTAAATGAAATTATTTTTCTCAACTGATTCCTTCTAATCTTTTCCTTAAGGCCCTCCTACTGATATATATATATATAGTTGGGAAAACTAAATCCATCAAGTAAATCATGACAAAATCTTCCGAAACACTCAAATAACTATCAAGGGGAAAAAGTTAAAACATTAATAAAAGATTAATATTTTTAGTTTACAGCATTGAAATGCTAATATGCAAATAATAAAACAACGAGATTCACGAAAATGTAAAATAGTCCTAGAAACCCAAATTAATATAAAATATAAATAAGCATAATCCAATAGCTCATTAAAAGATCCTTACACCGAGAAAACTAAGATTAAAACTTTGAAACGAAAACCTCTTACCCCAATCTTTCGAGAAGAGTTTTATAAGACAATTCACTTTCAATCTATGAATGCAATCAATATATCCATTAAAGAAACAAGCAACTAAGGAGGAAGACAAGCTCAGGTTGCATCTCAGAGCTTCTGATGCAATTGATGCCTGATTAATAAAATGTTATGCTTCCACGAATGAACACAGGAAGAAGAAACGCCATGATTATTATGAAAGAGAAAGATGTGAATTGAGTGCATTTGATAATTTATTATTGGTCAAGTATTCTGAAATTAATATGAAGGAGCTTGATTTTGAAATATTGAACTTCACAAGTTGTTCAAAGTTCATATTCCAATCAACTGCTATCTTCTGCTGCAATTAATGTAGATTATTATTAAATTATTATATTATTTTTAAAAAAATATTAAATAATTAAATTTTTTCAATATAATTTAAATATTATGATATAATTTTATTATAATTATTTTATTGTATGGTTCAAAGTTCATATTCCAATCAACTGCTATCTTCTGCTGCTATTAATGTAGATAAATGTCCCAAAATGAACTAAATATTCTAATATAAATGATGTTAAAATTACTTAAAGGTTAATCATTTATTACATTTTTATTTATATGATTTATTTATTTCTTAATTCATAAAATTCATGACTATATAATTATATAACACTTCCAAATGCTATTATGTTTTTATTAAATTTTTTGTTATAAAAAAAATTTATTTTTATTTATGTGTGATGATGCTCTAACAAGCTTCTACTATGTATTCAACCTCAGTTATACCAAATAGGCATAGTTTATAAAATAAAAAGATGATGCATTTTTTTATTTAATTTAATTTAAATGCTCACAGATATTTAATTTATGAATTTAATTACTTGTTACAAATTCGATCTATGATTTTGTATTCCCGTGATGTACTCACTCCTTATAATTATTTATATAATGTCATTAAGATTAGTTTTAGTAGTAAAATTCATTGTGCTAAGAATATGCGAAAGATTACTCTATTTAGCATGAAGTGCTGTTCTCTTAGCTGATTGAACATATGGTTACAAAATAGTGCTTAAGTAAATATATAAGCATAAATATTAGTTGCATATATATTTTGTTTAAAAAGTTAGTAATTTTAATTAAGTATTATATATTTCATTAGATAATTGATTCACCCCAATCTTGTGATGTGCGAGATCAATAAAATAACACTGCTCTATGTTATAATTTTTACATTGTATCTGTATTAAGTAACTTTGAAACGTTATGAAAATGTAGCAAATAAATATCAAAAATAATTTTTGTAAAAATCGATATTCTAAAATATTTGTCATAAATAGTTTTGAGTAGTAAAAGAGCATTTTTTTCATCTGTCTATCGCCAAGACGAGTTTAAGTCGATAAGCATGTGATTTAAACACTCAACCGTAGTGTCTAAGACAGATTGTCGTAGATGATACTTTGATATTTAGTATATTGGGCAAGAGACACAAACTACTATTATTTAATTGTGACGCGATTTACCCCCCGTAAATCAAATTTTGAAAATGGAATTATTTCAAAAAAAATATTATAAAAAAATATTATTTAATTCAAATACATTTTTTTATTTTATCAATTAATAGTACAACATTAAATAGAAACTCTATAATGTGACACTGGTGCCTTTTAATTTGGTTACATGTAATACAAAATTTCGGTTTATTCATAAAGAGTTCTTATTAATAAAAATAAAAAGTAGTCTGAAATTTTGACTTACTGAGTGAGTTTATTATATCACCCATATATAATTTTACGGTACTAAATCTTATTACAGACCATATGATCTCAGCTACTATACATAACACAGTGTAATAATCAAACTAATTACTCACCCATTAAGATCTAAGCTATTAATCACCACTCAAGACTATTAGTCAATATTTACATCCACCAACGATTTAATTGCTTACAGCCCCTATCCTGCCTATTTCCACACAACTTTCTCTACTACGCTCACATCATCTGTTTCCTTTTTCATCTCAACATATAATCCTCAAATATTCAAATCTAGACACTTGTTAAGCTGCTCACACCAATCTCATCACTTCACGCCAAAGACTGTCCTCAGTCACAACCATAACCTAACCCCTTATCTACGCTTATTTTCAAACCCCCCTTTTACACGCCCTGCAAAATATCTCTGAGATAAATTGCGGGAAATCAAATCATCGGTTCAGAATTCCCAAAAAATCCAAAGTGCTCGAGATTTTTATATTTATGATGTAAAGTCGATGAAAAAAAAATCGAAATTTTAAGTTACATCTAATACACACTCTCAATCTAGTTTCTCTTCCCTCCAACATTTGGGTTTACTCATATTGTCTTCATCATCATTCAGACACCATGTTCCGTGACCAATACATATGAAAAATAATAAATCCATATTTGAAATAATATTTTAAAATTTTTTTTGACAAAATTCCATTTCAAAAATTTGAATTCGGGAAAAACGGTCATTGGCGTCGGGGAGAAAGTGTCATTAAATATTATTACGTCTGCATGTTTCTGAATTACTCATAATCTATAAGCACATCTTTCATTAATATCTAATATGAATTATTCCAAAGATGGGTGTACATACAATTCCCTGCCCATCACGTTGCTATTAATTTAAACCCAATCACTTTTGACAACTCACGATTTAATAATTAGTTCTATATCAAAGTTCATTAATTTGGATAACCTGTAACACTAATCCGAGTCATACAGTCTAAGTTATATTATCTATACTTTTGAGCATTTTCCATTAAGACGTAGCCTACCAGAATCTTTAATCCCAAAAAATTACTCCGTAATTTATTATTTTCATTTTGATCATTTATGACTAACAACCTATAAGCCAATTGAAAAAAAAGAATTATGGCAATAACCTTTATATTAATCATTTTATTATATAATTAATTTTACCTATATTAATAATTAAATAATTATTATATACAAATTTTATAGTTTAATAAAGGCCTGCTATTTTAAACGAATTCGTATGTCCTCACAGTAAGATATGTCAACTTACCAAAATTGAGCTTCAGAATAGAATAACATTTAAGCAATATTTTATTACCCTATTATCTATAAATTTAAATTATGACAAATCAATTTATTATAATTTTTATTATAATAATTAATATAATATATATTCTTTAATTATAAATTAATAAGAATAAATCTACTTAATACTACACATAATTAATTAAATATAATATAATATTAATTATAAAAATATAATAAATAATAATAATGATATAGATATAATATAGATATTAAGTAATTAATAATGTAAATATATTTTATGTATGATAATGATAAATGATAAAATATAAATGATAGAATATAGATTAAGATGTAGTAATATTAGATAAATAATATATTGAATTAGATTTTATGCTATAGATTAATAGAAATGATTAACTATGTTTCCAGACTATTTAGAGAGTTATGACAGATAGACAAATTGATAGATATTATGATATGATTAGTATATTATGATATTATGATTAGATAGTATTAGATATTATGATTATTGAGATAGTGAATTTATTTATTATGTATATATAGAGATTTAGATAGATATATATTAGATATTTAATTATGAAATTTAATGTATTAAAAATAGTATTACATAATTGATATGATAATGATATGATAATAATAACTGATAGATAGAATTTGAATTATGAATTATTATAAATTTAGAGTATAGTTACGATTAATTGATTAAATTAGTAATTATATATAATATTGATTTTATATTATATATGTTAATTGGATTACAAACTGTTATTGATATACACGTGATAAATCGAGTTACGGATTTAGGCCGATTAGATATGATTAAGTAGATAAGTAGGAGAGCACTTATAATTATTAAAATTACAATATATATGTAATAAATATATACTGTTGAATATCTGCGTCACGGTTATGGCTATACTTACTACTCGTAAATATATATATATAATATATATATCTATAGTTAAGATAACATATATAAAATAGAATGATGAATTAACTATTTATTAAAAAGATATAGTTAATAACAAGATATATCTAGCATTAAAACTTAAAATAATAGAATCACATAATAGATATAAGATAATACTAATAAATCAATTTAAATTAATAATGGAAATGAAAATAATAAATTTCTGTAATTATATATATTAATAGATAAATTAATAAATATTATCCACATTAAATTATTACTAGTAATGTCGAATTTCATAACTCATTCTCCTCATAAATGCAATATAAATAATAACTAATTTAAATTGAACATGAAATTCAGTCACAATTAATAGAATTAGAATCATTAATAAGTATTAGGTTTATATTAAATTAAGTTGGTAAGCCTTATATAATCTATTATTCTTCTTATGTTAGTAATATATGATAAGAGCAAAATATTAACTGCTCACTATAGCTTATTATTAATATATTAAATATGGAGTTGTATATAAACCGCAACAATATATATTATCTCAGAGTTAACTTATTAGGTTTCTGTATATACAGTTTATATATTCATTGAGTATACTTCTCGAGATTATATTAAGATTGGGTTTTAAATGCATGACGGGAATTCACATATTTTAAAAATCATTATAATATAATAAAAAATATCAATATAATACTATTACGTATTATTTTAATATACTCAATTATATGATAATATATGAGAATATAAGAGAATATAGCTTTGATAGAATCGTAAAGGTCTATTTTCAATGTCTAATCCTTAAATATAAATTAATATATAATTATATTTATATATCATTCTAATTATTATTAATTAATTAAATTATTTATTTATTATAATTATATTTAATATATTATTATTATATTATATTATATATTATTAATTATATTTAATTATTATATTTAATTATATATTAATTATTATTATTTATAATTATATTAATATATAATTAAATATATTGATTAAATAATAATAATATATAATAATAAATAATATATAATTAATTAAAAATTAATTAAATTACTTAACTATTATAGATAAAATTAATAGGCTTGCTGCATTAATAATTACATTTTATTTCCCACTTTTCCAGATTGTGTTCTCAGCAGATGCGAACGAGATAGATTGATTGCAAGAGACACAAAGTGACGGGTATATGTATAGATGAACTCGTCAAGTCATAATTACCCATAGAGATGGATCTTGTAAGTCGAGCTACGGCGATAGCATAAAGAGTGTAGAATAAAAAATTACTTTGAGTGTGAAAACTGATAAATAAGAAAACTGATGACATTATTATAGATACAGTAAGTAGGGTCATTAATGTGCATTTTTGAGATCATAAGTATCGTTTCTACCTAGACGGCACTCCTGATCCATATATATAGATTTTCCCTGCTCTCAAGAGAAATTTTGGCAACACAAACCATTTTTGTTGTAGATATTTTATTACTCCTTCCATTGCAGGTTAGGTGTATTTATAATAAAAAAATCTATTATCTCAAACAAAACATAGCAATAAAAAGTAATATGACCTACAAAAACCTGCAGTCGATGATAGAGCGGAGTAACTTATTTGTATTCTGAACTCTGCTTCGTAATAATAAATTATTATGTTATGTTATGTAATAATGAATTAAAATAAACTAATAAAATATTGCGAGCTTTTATTCTTAGGATTGGTACTAAATGTAAATGTATACTAATATTGTTATAAATTTTAAATGTAATATAATAAATACTATATTTATATATATTTCGTATACTAACGTATATATATATGTATTATTATATTAAATTAATATATAGTATTATCTTATATATATATATATATATATTATATGTTTGTAAAAAGGTAAATTGACACCGGCAGATGTAGGGACTCGAGCCTGACGGGGAACACAGGGGGGGACGTTCTTCATACCCCGTAGGGGAGGGGCCGGAGGAACGCCCGCCGACAACCAAAGACCAAAGAGCGGCGGTTCCGCCGAACCCTCCTCCGGAGGGGGGAATTATTGTCCTACCAGACCGGTATGTCCTTCGGAGGAGGCCGAGTAGACGGCCCGATTCTCTGTCTATCAGGTGCGGTAACCTTAGGCGCTATTCTAGTTATCCAATAGGCATATATTTAATAGAAAATCTATCTTATTTTATAGTACGCGCGAGTTCCCATAGAAGGAGTGTCTTAAATTGACGGGCCTCAGCTCTCCTATATCAATATCTATCTTGCTTCTATAGCGCTGTCATGCGAATTATTAATATAATTATTTTTTTTTATTTTTTTTTACATATTTTACCTCACTGCTATTAATTGGTTAGCTAGGAGTGGCTCTAATAGTATTCCTTTTCGGGTGTGGGAGTGTCTTATTTGTAGTTTTGAGTCATTTTTTTTTTTTTTTTTACTTTCTCCGCCAGCGTTAAAGACTCTGGAGCCAGCTCATATCGCACATGTTACTTTTCCGCGTAGCCTGGTTGTGAGTTTTTGAAGATAGTGGATTGGCAGATATTCGTGTTGGTTATTAAAACTTGATGTTTCAACCTATATACTAATTCAGCTTACCGTATTACCATTATATAACTATATACTATAGTATTATCTATTTCATATATTTCTATGTATATTCTAACTCATATGAATTATTTAGCTCTATATATATCTATATTATGATTTCTATCACGGATATATATTATATATATATATATATATATAATATATATACTCATTACTACTATATTAACCCTAGTATATCTATCATAGCTGCATGATATTATATATGTGGATATTTTGGTTTTGTGTGGCGAAAACAAAAAAAAAATCATATTCAAAAACTACAATAGTTAGGCAGGAAAAAAAGGAATCACATTGTTAAATCCGGCAAAATTTTATGCGGAAACGTAAAATAACGGAAAACAACAAAAAAAAATGAAAATAAATGAAATCATATCCCAAAAACTTACAATAGGTCTACAGCGAAACAAGGATACATTTTTGCGAATTCTTTGTAAAATTTTAGTTAGAAATTATGTAAAAAAAAATAAATAAGTAAATAATAATAAAATAAATATGTCAGCTAGTTTTTTTTTTAGGGGAGCAAGGGGACATTAATATCATATATACCTTATACTATTTTTTAATCTCTACTTGTATGTATGAGTAAATGCCATTAATTATCTAATACTTATAGTATTACATATTATGGTATAATATCTTCTGGGCCTATATTCTATTACTATTTAAATATTTATATATAGTTAATTATGCTATTACATTTGGCTATAGAATGTTTTCTATTCTAGACTATTTCCTCGGGCCTGCTGGATAATTATTCGTTTATCTACTGTCTTGTCTTGATTATATATATGGTGCGTCTGGTGGCTATTTTGCTGTAAACCAGGTTTTGAGGCAGTGTTCTTCGGCATAGTGTTAGAGTATGGTGTACAATAATTCTTGGTGCGTACGGGGAAATCTAGAACAGGGGGGCTGACGTTTCATCGCATACGCCAGTAGGGGAGGGATGGCTGGTAGGCAACCCTCACATTTGCGTAAAAGGTCTACCCATAGAGAGAGGCTGGGGGTTACGAGGCTCGCTCGCCCGGATGGGGGGATTTTAACGCTCTACTACTCTACCGATCTCGGCGTCCTGTACGTTTACTCATCGGTAAAGGCCGAGAGACCTTTTGGTATCCGTTTTTTATATGTTGACTGCGCTAAATTCGTGCGGTGCGGTAAATAACCTTAGAGGGATACTTTTCTTATATAACAAGGTTGTAATATATAAAAAAGCAAACTTTATAGAATGTATCTATTATTCTTATTTTTAACGAATTAACCATAAAAGGTCTCTAATAGGCCTCTCCTTAATTAATGCATTAACTATTAATGGTATTTTCTTTACAATTTATCGGTTTTATTTTTTTTTTATATTTTTTTTTACCTTTCCTACTGCTATAAAATTTCTATACTCAGAGGATTTCCAAAAACTTGTACATTCGTTGTTCGTCTGATCCTCTTTCAGCTTTTTTGAGATCATATATATATTATTCTTCGTTTTTTTATTTATTTCCTTCTGTGTTTTTTCTGCTTTTTGAGCCAGTTTTCGCTCTAAATTAAGCTTGAATCCCAGTATTCCCAGCAATGTTGCCCTGTTCCCTTTTCCCTGTTTGGCTTATTTGTATGTTACTTGTCGAGATAGCTGTGATCGGATGTACATAAAGTTGTCGCCTATATTACAGAGTGATATCCATACTTATATCATATATAGGGAGGTCTATACGTCACGTCTACTATTTATTGGGCCTATAATATAACCGGTATTCTGTTTCTATAAATTTAGTAGAAGCTTACTCTATTACGGGGATATTTCTAACTACCTCTATCATAATTCGCCCACTTCTCTATCGTATATATTATGAGTAAATATGTCAGTTATGAACTGCAAGGCGTTGGAATATAGAAACTTGTGAGCACCCTACTTAGTAATCTTGTGGAGACATTTAATAACTTATCTCCAACTAACATACTCTTAGGTGATGAGTAGTTAGTAAACTGGCATACGGGTAGTAGAAGGTTTTCTGATGGTTATAAAGGACTTAAATATACAGTAGCGAGTATAGGGAGTACAATTAATATAACTACTCTGGTTTTGTGAGTACTCATGTAAGTTGAACCGTTGTAGTAGCGTTACTTGTCCAGCTCCGTGCGAACCGATCCGATATGCTCCACACTCCATAATAGAGAGTGCAGATTTATTGACTGCCAATGAAGTCGGAAATGAGTAATAGATGATACGAATAGTATGAGTATAAGCAATCATCAGAAGAATATGGACGCACAATAGATCGCCAACAAGCAGATCCCGGACTCATAGCGCTCGCGACGGCCTTAACTGAATACTATCACATAATGTGAATAGAGATCACAGTATGACATATAAATAATAATAATATAAAAATATAATAATAATCATATATATACTGCAATAATTATAATAATAATAATACATATTATTTATCGAAAAAAAATGTAAGGCATTCTAAAGTCAAATACAAGATTTTAATCACAGATAAATAATAAGTAGTCGGAATAGTGAATACATAAATAATTGATAAATAATATTACTTTCGTTGAATTTGAGGATCGATATCTTGAAAGAAATGGCCAAGTGATGTACTAATTATTTGATTTAAAAAATCCATTAGTAGATGTGATTATTATCTGTATTTATTAATTATTGCACCATTATTATGATTTTATTAGTTCACTGCCTATATATTATGCGTATTTCCCAATAATGAGTCATATAACACGATCAAACACGTACAGTGACATACATAATAATATGTAGGCATGCAATAAATAATAATAAAAAAATGATAATACACATATTTTCTTCATTTTGTTATTATTATTATCCTGTTGTATTGTTTTTATTGAGTGGTATAGTTGGAGAGTTTTTATGTTACTTATGTTGAGGTGAGTAAATTGTCATCTTTAAATTATCAATACTTGCGTCAACTCTGTGGTGTGGTTTGTGGTGTGCAAGAACGTTCGCGGCGACACCGTGTCTTGTTACGTCCGTGCCGCCAAGTTCTGCCGTACTCGTAATATAAAATTGCCTTTTGTTTTAAAGAAAGTGTGTAATTAGTTATTTATTATTAATTATGTAATTATTGCAGAATTATTTAAATGTGAAAAAGAATGCATTCCTTGTGTTTTTTTTTTCAGATGTTTATTTACATATAACGAAATTAACAGAAGAGTAAAGTTTTGTCCCAAACATAACTTTTGAAACAATTCCACCGTTCATTTCACCGGAGGTCGGGAGTCGGGAGTTCAGGAAGTGTCGGTTGGTTTTCTCTAAAATCGACTCTGGGAGTTGGAGTCGCGTTTTTTTAAAAAATCGACTCCTGGAGTCGGAGTCGGGGTCTTGAGTTATTTTTCTCCGTTCCCATCGGCCTGGTTTATGTAGAAGAGTTAATTCGAACTGGCCTTTGTCTTGGTGAGTCTCCTTTATTTTTTTAATTATTGAGTCCTGGCAGTTTTCAAAAATTAGCAGTTGTTTGCCATAAGCCTTTGATCATCTGTTTGCCTACTTTCATAACTTTAGTCTCAGTCGGCGGAATTGGGTGGGCCTTCCTTTTAGGAGACTTGCTCTCTTAAGATGTAAAGGAAACAGAAGTGTTTTCATTTTCAGCATGCTTTTGTCCCACAGGAGATTATCTTTGCCGTTAGTACTCCCCTCTTCAGAAACCAAGTCCCAAGGATCTCTTGGAGAGAATAAGTTATTTCCATCATCATCTGCTGGCTGAGTGACTTCATCCTTTTCTCACCCTAGTGTAATTATCAATTACGCTACAATAATAATTAATATTAAATTATTACATTATAGATGTAATATTATACATAAGATTATATAATTATAGAATTCTGGGGTTCTATTATTATAATATGTATAATAATTAAATAATTATATAGATATTATATATTATATATTACGTATTTATTATATAGGTATTATATCATCATTCTCTAACAATAATACTAAATCAGCAGAAAAATTTTTTTATTGCCTTCAGTTACTCTCGATTGAAAAATTGAGAAAAACCATATCAAAATGCTAAAAAATATCAATCAATAAATAATATTCTTTTGAAATATTTCTATGCATGGTTTTTTTTTATGGTTTTAAACCATTGGTTTTTTTTATGTGGTTTAACAAATGGTTTTTAATCCCAACCCTGTTTTTGACGCATTTGTTTTTTTAGATGTCCAAGTTTTTTTTTAGTTTTTTCTTTCAAGATTAATTTACTTTTTTATTTAAGTTTTTTTTATGTATGTAGACCTATAAGACCTTTGGTTTAAGGTTTTTCTAATAACCTATCTTTCTTTTCTATCTAGTGTAAAGGATAAAAAGTACATAAAGTCAATAACTGGTATCCTTTTTTTTTTGGACACGAAAGGGATAATATAAGGGCTTTTTTGTTAATCAAGTGTAAATATTATATAATTATTATTATTATTATTAATAATTATTATTTTATTATATATGTATTTTATTTGCGATTAATTCCTATTGAAAAAAATTCCCTTTTTATCAATTCAGCATTATCAGAAAATTCCAGAAATTTTGTGTGACATGAAATAAAAAATGTGTGTAATTATGTTATATTAATAATGATTTACTTGTTTGATTAATTATTATTATTATTATATTTACATTATTATCATACTTATTATTAATTAAAATTTTAAAATGGATTTGTCATATTTTAAATTAATATTGTAATTTATTTTGGGTCAGTGGTTTCAGAGTGAATGTGCGGTACTCTTCCAGTAATATAAAGATGCCCTATTTTTGTTTAAAAAAGTGCAATAATATTTATATTTTATGTAAAAATTATTAAGATTGTTGTCCCATAAATAAAATTATAATGGTATTCGCAAAAATCTTTTTGCTACAAGTGTCACATGAAATGAGTGTCATAGGCCCCCTACTCGAATATAAGTCGCCGCTTTCTGTTATTAACTGCAAATATTAATTATTTATTATTTATTATTATTATGTGGACAAGGTGAGGGTGTCTTAGTATATTCAGGATTGATTGATTGATTATATATTTAATTATTCATTCTTATTAATTGATTATTCAATTGGCCTTTTTAGCGAAAATAAGTGTGAAATTTTTTTTCCATCAACATTTAGGTGAAATTGGGCATATTACGTAATAATTTAAGTGCTCTATATTTTGGTTAAGTATAGTGTATATTTAATATTTTTTAGAAAATTAATTAATAATCTTGATTTGTGGGGATTGGGTGCGTTTTTTTCAATGTTTTAGCATTAACGATGAGACAATTAAAACTGTTAGTTTTGTAAAAATTCAACCTTTGCGACTTCACTTTTTAATATTAGTTAACTGTGTGTGGTTTTTTTTATCCAAAATTAATTTCGATAAAATTAATTAAAATCTATTTAACATTAGATGAATAATTTAAAATTATTTTGGAATAGCAAGGAAAAACATCATATTTAATGACCGGAGGGTAGGCGGTTTTTTCCCCTTATAGTTTGGAGTTTTCGTAAAATTGTGGTGGTGATTTTGTTCCAAATAATTGAAAAGAAAGATTAAAAATACTGTTATAAAATATTAAATTTTTACTAACATTTGCGTTTTGTTAAATAATAAAATCTAATTTTCCCCGCGAGAACAGGATTCTACCAATATGTTGGTAAACAAACAATTCCTAGGAAAACCTCCTAAAAAATGTGGAAGGAAAAGAAGCAGTGTATAACTATAATAAAAGGATTAAATTTAGAATGGTTATAAAACGTTTTCAAAGGGTCTTGCGGGTCGGGGGTACGGGCAGGGGCCCCCTAGACATTTGCTTGCGACATAACCTTTCACACAACTAAAACAGTCTTTTAAAAAAAAAACAAGGGTGATTTTTTGAACCGTTTCCCCCCGATTTTCTATCGGGTACCGCGGGCGGCGTTAGGGTAGGTCTTAGGATTTACGACAAGGACCGATGGGAAGTCCCGTCCAACCTAGCTGTTAGTTATGCATTGAGACCACTCGGGGGTAGGGCTACTGTGGGATGTACGTGGCAACATACCTCGAATGTAAGATCAAGACACTCAAAAACTTAAGCAATTCTACATCCACACCAAGCGATTTTAATTGGCCCAGCCACCTTCCCTGCCATTCACAAACTTTCCTACTACGGGGGAGCTCGGAGAGCATTGTGGCATCTGTTCCCTTTTCATCAAATTACCCTAAAATAATTCAAACTCCAGACACTGTGTGTTTGTAGCCTGCCTTCACCATCTAACATTAACTTGCCAGCCCAAAGAGCTGGGTTCCGCTCTAGTCACAAACCATAATCCGTGTACGTTCTTTATCTACCGTCCTTAGGACTCTTTCAACCGCGCTCCGTGTGTTACAGGTCACCCCCTGGTCTCCAAATCTCTCTACAAATCCTCTTCAACTTCCTCTTCAGATTTTCTACGCGAATCAAACCCAGAATTCATCGGCGGAATAAATACAATAGGGGGTAGGGGCAGACATCTACAGCTCAAGACCTCCATTCCTCCATCATTCTAACGACCATTTCCTGCCCCCGTGGGGCCCAAGGTGGCTCTTAATGGTCCGGTTTCATAACTCCTCCATTAGTAGCAAATTTAAATAACGCAAGGGGTGACTAACAAGGGGTGCCTGCCGTCACTCTTGCCTTTATTAATGGGAGTTAAATCCAATCACTGTGTTGACACATGTTTAATTGCTTTAAACAAGGCGCGGAGCAACGGCTTACCCAACTATCGTGCCCCATACCATACTTTTTGATAATCCATTCGAAACCCTACCACGGGACACCTATATTACAAACACCTGCCATATTTGCCTTCCTTAGTGTGTGAATCATGATATATAGCTATGAGTATAGTATTATATATATATATATATAAATAATAGGTATAGTATATGGTAGTATAAGTAATATATATGGGGTGATTATAGCACTAGTAGTATATATAGGTGTAGTATATATAGTAGGGGGTAGAAGGATAATATTATAGTATCTTATAGATATATATATAGATATAATTAATATATATAATAGATATATTATATATATTATGAGATAAATTAATAATATATATAATATATAGTATATAAATATATATATAATATCTAGATATATATTATATTTATTAATAATTAATATAATAATTATTAGAATAGATAATAATAATATATTATATATATAGTTATATAATATAATATATATATAATAGATAATTATTTATATTTAGAGTAGATATGAGTATATATTATTAGATAATAGAATAATGAGATATATATGATATATATTTTATATAGTATATATAATATAGAATAAACATTGTAGTATAGTATGGTATATATATATAGATAATAGTAGTAGGAGTTGTATTAAGTTTAAAATAGTTATAATATATAGTTATAATTGCTAATATGTAGTGTATATATATGATATATAAGTTAGCTATTATATAATAATATATATATTAATATATATAGTAGTATATATATAGTATAGTATTATATATCGATAGGTATGATATTATATAGTAGTTATACTTAGTATATATATTATATATATAGGGGTATATTATACTTAAACTTTTATTATTAACAACCTTTCATTTCGCATAATGTGGTCAATTTTTTAAAATTTTTTATTTTTTGAACTTTTTTTACATATAAACGTTATCTACATTTTAATTTCTTTTTTCATAAATAATTATTCAATAATTTTTTTTTAACATTGATAATTTTCTAGACAGTTATATCATTCTATATAGTGTATAATATATTGAGTATATATGAGTAGGGTACTAATAGTATTAGTGGTATATGTGGAGGGTGGTTATATGCGCTAATATAGGTAAGGTAGTATAAGTATATATATATATATATGATTATATATACTAAATAAGTAGGTATAGGTTTTAAATTCTCCGGTCGTTCCATGTTGTGGTTCTTTGTTTCCCTTACCAGATTTTTCTCCTCAATTTATATCTACCTAGATTTATTCTTGACACATTTGTTCTTAGCACTTAGATATAGTGTACACTCGCGTGTGAAGGATTAACCTAATATTATTCTAATACTGCGCAGATTTTATTAAATCCTTTTAATCTCTTTAGGAGATTAAAAGAATAAAATCGGATTACTTCGATTATTGTTGTGATAGGTATATAGCCTGTTTAAAGATAATTTCCCATTGCCCAATGTGGTTTTTTTTTTTAATTATTTTTTATTACTTTCCTTCCGCAATTTCGAGTTACTTTTATTTATGATAGTTGGTTGAAAAATACTTAATTAATTATAAACTTGGCGCCTGGTCATTTTTATAAATCTTCATTCAATTTTACTCTTCCCTCTTAGATATAATGTGTATTGTTAATTCAATTTCATTTTGCAAATTTTAAACATTTTCTTTTTTTTATCTTTATTCCCCTTCCACTTTAAAGTGTTTGCGTTGTTTTGAAATTCTCTTCCAATGTGTTATTTAAATTTTTTACAGTGTTTTGATTGCCCCATCTAATTTTAATATTATAATGAGCCTTCTTCTTTATAGTGTTTTATTTTTCCAATATCTTGTCATAAAGTTTTTTCATTTGTCCAATTGTGAAATAGTCTTCTTTAAAATATCTCCTATATGTCTTTGTTCCATGATCGCAAATGCTTCTATTTATTCCCCTTCGGCGGCGGCGCTACTTTAATTCTCATTCTTTATAATTTTATACTGTTTTGATCTTTCTTTTTTCCAAGGTTTGAGTTTGATTATACAGATGAGTTCTTTATCCTTGTTTAACCTTAGAATTCTTCATTCTTTTCTCTTTTCCTCCTTTCCACCATTGTATCCATTTTCACTGTTCGTGTCCGTTATAATTCTACTATAATCCTATTCTTCGTTTATCCGGTCGTTTAATGTCCTTTTCGCCTCTTTATTACAACTTTTATTTACACCATAGTTCAATTTCTTTCATATAATTTATTTTTCTAGACACCTCATCCCGTCATTGTTTATTTATTGGTTACCTTTTAATGCTTATGGCTATAAGCTTCTAGAAATTTATTGCATCACAGGTTAACGACTGAATACTTAACGTTTTTCTTTATTTAAACTTAATATTTTGTGAATTTACTACGTCATGAAGTTTTAAATTTTTTGGTAATATGTCCTCTTAATTGTTTGCCGGTTGTGAACGTTTTAAAAATTTGCACTTAATTTAACATAATTCTTTGTTTCATTTGAGTATTCTTGCCCTCACTGTGTGTGATAACTTTTTCAGAGTTCCTTGTGTTGAATTACTATGCGTGCAAAAATTTTATTTAATCTAACTAGTTATTTTTTTTTATTAAAGCTTGAGGGGTTTTTTGCGCAGAGTTTGTTAACATGGTGTTTAAGTCTGATGTAATATCGTGTACGGGGGGGGTCTATCATCTTATTGTTTTTTACTAGTAATGGCATTGATATTTTTTTCTTGTGTTCCCTTTAACGTACCTCTATATTTAAAATATGCCAACTGAGTTATTTATGTGGTTTTGTTAATCTAATTATTATGTGGGCCCCTTTTGAATGTGACCATATTTGGGCCCCATGACTTAAGTATTTCTCTTTAAAGTGCGTAATATGGGCATATATTTTATATAGGTGTTGTTTATAATGTTAGTAGTTTTACATTGCTTGTAAATTTTTTTTTTTTCTTCGTCTAGAATAGTCTCCTAAATAGCTTAGTGTATGGTTGTTTTGATGGCGCGTTGTTTTTGTTAACTAGCTATTTGTTATTACCGGGGTCTTCGTATCTCTGTCCTGGCGTGTTGTATTGAGTGCGTGTGTTAAATACTTTATGTGAATTGTCTTTGTTGAGGCGTCTGTGCATCAATTCTGCGACACTCACGAGAGTGTACTGATATAAAATAAGTTTAAGATATTGTACTTGAATTGACTATCAGTTCCGGAGCATTTCCCCGTGATATTTATATTAGGGTTCCCTAGTGTTGATCGTATCTGGGTAAGTGCTATTGGTTTGGACTACCCTCTATATCGAATCGGGTATTCGTCGGGTTCAATTAAACTTATTCATATTTTTGTATAAAGGAATTTCTTTAAATGTTGAAAAATTGCAAATACTTTAGAGTAAATCTTAAGCCATACTAATTCGATAGTGTGTGTTTGTTTTTTTTTTTATTATATTACATCTTCTTTATATAACTTGTGTGTCTGCGTTTTATTTAATAGATAGTTAAGTTGGAAGCAATCGAACATGTGTATCGAGCACTTCATTCAATCCAAACCCCCTTTATTCCTACAAGAAGTTTTACATCGACGGAACACTCTCGTTCTATATACTCCGTAGAGTCAAAAGTCACTTTCTCTCTCACTATACCTGCTCTCGTGATGGTCAATAATTACCTTTTCTTTTTTGACTAATTGGCATGGGGTTGGCCCCTTCGCAGGTTACATATTAGAGCGGACCTTGCCGGAAAATTACCCTGTTACATATTGGGAAAGACTTTATTAGGGTGTTTACATCCCCTAAGATTTTGGTAAATGAATTTCAGTGTAGTGATAATGTTCAGAGAAAGCAAAGTTGGAGTGTGATGACCATTGGAAAACTTCTTGGCACTATTATCTTCACAAAGCACCTCTAAGGAAATCCTCCGGGGGTTCAGTTGGGGATGGGGATCCAGTAGATGTGGGTAGAAGGAGAAAAATCTGGTATTTTTTGGAAAGAGTTTTTGAAACGATATGACGGCTTTTGCTCTGAAATGAAACACAGAGGCAGTTGAAGATAGAGCGGAGAGGCCCAAGAAGTTTCGATGAGAGCTCGTTGAAAAGCCAAGCGGAAACGCAAGCCCACCGGTTTTGGCCGGAGGAACGGTTTTCGATTCCCCGTTTGAGAGATAACAATTTAGTCTCCAAGCTGTCTCGACAAGCTGATATAAAATAGATGCAAAATGCGGATTGTTGTACCCGGAGTGTACAGCCTTGGGAAGGATAAAGACCACTTGCCCTAGGAGGTGGGCTTTTGGGCTGGTCGGTAAGGTGGTGGGAAGTATTCTTGCTGCTGGTAACAAGAAGGCTCCACATCAGCAGACCGCCAACCGCCGCACTATCAACGTGCTACTTAAACTTAATACCTGCAAAATCCAAATTTTCCACATGTTCCAATTGATCGATTTTGGTGGGGTTTTTTACATTAGTAAGTGTTGGCAACCGTTGAGACCGGACCCCCTTTTGGAGCCTATGCAGGCCTTTCAGTTTGACCGATGATTACTAAAGGGTCAGTTAACTCTTGCCTGACGGCAGCTGCATGCACGGCTTTTCCCGGCCACAGCGCCGCACCACCCACCGAAGTTTATGCCTGACGATTGGACAAGACTTTAAAAATTTTCTCTGGAGGTTTTTGAACGATTATTGTGCAGTTTTCCAACTACCCAGACCAACAATGATGAATGCCTGATAAGTTTTTTGGGGGAATTTACCCCTGGCCGGATGGATATATTTGGATTGTAAGTCGCCAGCTAACTAACGAAAATGAAGATTTCATCAATCCTGCTGTTAAAAGGGCCTTAATTACATGGTGGGGAAATCAATGAGTCCTGAAAGAAATGAAAGAAATCAGGCCCACATACAGGAGTTCCCATGCTGGGCAATGAGGAAAAGTCTTTGCGAAAAGTATAATTGTTTGCGTTACCGACTTTGGAAAAACTGCTAGTCCCCGAGCAAAAGTACCCTGGGTATGAACATGCGAACACAATGACAAGTCTACGCCGCGCCTTTTTTGTAATAATATGCCCGGCCAGGATGTGGACAGAAGATGCGTGGATTATATTTTGAATCAAATGAAGGGCCGAACTGGCCCAAAAGGCTTATAGGTTTTTTGATCCAAGTAGTAATACGTTGGCAATGAGCATTTACAAAGTGAACTAGGCAATAGAACAGGTTAGGGATGGGAGGGTGGGAAAGTCCTGAAAGGGTTCATCAGATATCTCCCCATGTCCACTTCCTTAATAAGATCCCTGCGACCGGGTTAAAAAGCATGGATGGACGAAATTGGTGGAAAACCGTATGCTTCTCCTAGGCAGACTTTTTCCTATCAAGCTCAGAAGGAGCCGAACTGGTAAAGAAATGAAATTTTTCCTTCCAAAAATTCCAGCAAGAAATATTCCTGGTAAATGCTTGCGGAAAAGGACCCCAGGGAAGGTCCCACAGAAATTGCTAGGAAAGCCCCAGGGCCAGTCAGCAAATCCGGCGAAATATCAAGCTAAGCTCTGTCATCATTGTGGCAAATCCTAATCATCACTATTGAATGACTGCTTTCCTCTTCAGAACATTCTGGTTCGTTCTGTCCGAACCAGGAACGATCAAGGGGAGGAGTGGCACCGGAAAGTTTGCCACAAGAAGGCATATAATCTCCTTTTACGGCGGTAAACACCAAGTGGTTGTCAATATTTGTTCTGGGACCACTTTGGTATAGAAATTGCAAAGCGTGAAGACTTTGCGCAGATACTTCCGCGGAGAACTCCTCGCCTACAGCCCCAAAGACCTAAATCAAGGGGCAGGTTCGCAAAAACAACCGTTGCAATCACTTTGTGACGAGATTAACCGAAACCAGGGCGCGTGCAGTGGTGGCTCCTTTTAACTCCACAGCCCCGTTATGACTTTTGGGTCGGCCAGGAGCTTAGGGGCGATTAAGATGAATTCTGATCTTAAAATGTTGAACAATTTCCCTTACTTAATGCCTGGGGAGGTTAAGTTCTATTTTTATAGTGATGTGGTAGCCACCTCTTTTCATGTCCCGATGTTAACCCGCAGTTGTCGCCGGAATGTTGGCAACCGGCATTATCGTTTGTCCCTTTTGTTGATAACAATGGTGGCCGTGCGTCAGCCTCAATTTAGATTCCAATCAGTTTTGGAGAGACTTCATAATTATGGTGCCGGCGTCCTTCATCACCACAAGTTAGAACATCCAGTGGTATTGGTCCGCATGTCCTGTCCGGGTGACGGCAGTGGTTCAAACTTGCCATTGCGGTTTTTGTAGCCGGGTGGTCGTACACCTGGTTTTTTTTTTTGAAAGAGTTTTTAATGCGGTTCCTTCCGGAGTGCTTGAAGAGAATCCCTCGTGTTTGGGAGTTCCTTTGTTGCCGAGCCAATAAATCTACCGCTCGCCCGATAAATGTTCACTTTATCCAGTTTGCTCAGGTCCCGTAGGCGAGTGCGGTTTTTTTAAGGGTAATAGCCAGGAACTCCTGTTGAAAGCGTCTGAAAGAAATGAGAGATTGTAACTCGGGAGAAATGCAAGTTGGAATGGCTTCAATGTTGGGAATTTTTATTTCAATAATCTTGATGGCTTGTTTCCATTACTTCAGACCACGCTTCTTAAATTGAGGGGTCGGACGGTAAAATTGGGAGGTCTGTCCGGGGTGGTCTTCGCATAATACCGTCCGGTGGGTAAAGCTGGTGTAAACTACAGTGCCATTTTTGCCAAAAGTTTTGTTGCCAAAAGGTTATTTGGTTCTCCGGTAAAGTGCCTTGCCAATCTCTGAACGTTGTCGCTGAGGTGGAAATGTGGGCTCATTGGAAAGTGTTGAATGCAATGACGTTCCAAACGAACCATGTATGCAGGAATATTCGGACTCGACATAGATCGTTGAGAATTTGAATTTTCGGATATTCCGTTGGCAGCGATGCCGCAAAAGATAAGAATATCTTTCTATCTTTTTTGCTGAGTATCTCTTCTGTTCTAGTAACGGAGATTGGAAAATTGAGTTTTGCCTGGGCTTACAAGAATGTGCCAGCACATATTGAAGTTGAACCACTGGAATCGCACATATCCATGTACCTGTGCCCGTCGATTTTTCAGAGGCCTTAGCCGAGAGATTGAGCGACAGTGTTTTACGAGTTGTGAGGACAGGGCATCATCCGAAAAAGTTCACCTATTGCGGCTCCCTGTTTGGTTGCCAAGTGAGAAAAAGGAAAGACGGTTCTTTTAATACGTGTTATGTATCGCTACCGGGCCTTAAAATAAATGTAACCAAGGATGAACGCTTTTTCCTTGCCCTAACCTGAAAATTGAGCTCGATATATAATTATGTTTCGGGTGTTCGGGAAAATACTTTACCACAATCGAAATTTGGTTTCGTGGTTTTAATTACCAAATGGAATGGGCCCGAGATACGTGTAGGAGACCGCTATTTCAACGCCTCTTATCTCAATTATGAGTTTTTCTTCCGGATGCCAATTTGGTGAAGGGTGGACGGCACTTTTCCACCCAAGGGGCAAATGAATGGCTGCTCTTTTCGAGAATTTTTCCCTGGTATCAGACGCTCATGGGCTTTATTTTTGGAATGACATAAATAGATTACGGTTCCTGCACTTTCGGCAGCATTGGTCTGCTCTGGAAAAAGCTCTGAGTGCATTACAAGCCTAATGGGTTTAAATTGAGCCACAGAAAGGAAGTTGTGTTCCGGGAAAGTTTCCTGGTGGGGAATTTTTAGGGCAATCTTATTAGTGGATCCAGGGTATTCCTTCCCCCTGGGAGAAAAACTTTATCTGGGAGTTTTCTTTGAATTTTCCAGTGCCTAAGACAGTTAAGCAATTGAGGCAGTTTTCTTTTGGCCATGGGTTTTTAATTTTTTTACTGTCCTATTTATTCTCTTAATCTGTTTTTTTCCGTAAAATTGGGCAAAGCCGTTAAATCGGTTGCCAGAAAACTGGCCGGGACGTGTGGTTCTGTTGGACCGCCGGAGTGGTCCCCCCCGAACGTCGTTTTTGAAGGTGGCCCCCTCCCAAGTCAGCGTGTAAATCCAGACAATGTTTAACGTTTTTTCCATGTACAAATATTCTGCGCCCTTAGAACTCCATGTCGATGCTTCTGACATCGGTGCTGGGCAGTGCTATCGCGCAGAAGAATGGCGAATCTTCGACCTATAGCTTTCAATTTTCCATGAATTGTTTTCAGAAACGCACAGCGGTATTCCCGACCGTTGAGTCGCTGAGTTTTAGCCCGGCTTTTAAATAACGGTGGGCAGTTGGGGGAAGCCCCTTAACGAACCTTTTTCTGTTTGTAAATAGAAAGAAGTTTCGGTTGAATCTTTAAGCGATCTACGAGCCGCTTTCAATATTTCAAATAATGTCGCCCGCTGTGTGGCGTATAGCTAAGGACGTTAGACCGAGCTTTTACGAGTAACTATGAAGTGGGCGTATGCATATTAGTGGGAGGAAAAATGTCCCCAGCTGAATTGCGTTTGTCAACGTTCACATTTTTCCTTGCCAGTGGAATCGGATTAATTTACCGATGTCCGGAGTCCCGGTTACTGCTTGGGGTTGAGCAAGTTCACTGTCCCAAGGGTTTTAAGGCAGGTTGGACGGTTACCTGGGGGGTGAAATCCCTCTTCACGATGTTCGTCGCTTTTGCTTTGGCGGGATGAGGAGATGCCCTCACTAGACTAATCATTACGAAATAAAGTTTGTTGACCGGACTGTTTAAAAGGATTCCGAGTAATTATAATTTGCAAGGTAGATATTTGAAAGGCCTGAGAACTTTATGAGAACTCCTGGACAGATGCCTATTTCCGGAAGTAATTCAAGCATTTGCCTTTCAACTTTTGGTTTAAAATATATCAGGTCCCAACGTGTAAAATTTATACTCTACTCCCCTTAAATTTTAATGGTGATGAAAGTTAGTGGAGTAATGTGCTTTTGAGGTTGGGTGGTAAAATCTGGTATACATATAAATCCTGGCTGCCATCCATTCAAAAATGATGTTTTGGAACAGAAATGTACGCCGGATTGATGAACGGCAAAATCCGCCAGGTAATATATGGTTAAGGTCAGAGTCTTAGTATTTCAAAAATCTGAAACGTAGAAATCATAAATCACCTAGGTGGGTCTACTCTTACTATAGCGGTCTGGAGGTTATTGTGAGAGAGCATTAAACGGCATCTAACTTGAGGACTGGATTGGGTGGGGTTAAAAAACTCAAGTATCCCAGTTTTTTCCGGCAAAGTGGAATAAGAACCTTTGAGTGTTATATTGACGAGTGGGTGATAAAACCCTATCCTTGTGAAGGTGTAATTATATTGTACTTTCCAAATTTTCAGGTGACCCGGTAGAGAATATATAATTTCCTTTTTCATCAGTTTTTATTGCCTGTAAAGTCCCCCCTGTCCATTATTCCATGTATGAGTATGGTCGATTTGGGGAGGAATAAGGTGTAATCTCTCTCCCATATATACTGCAAGCATTTTGGGAATCCAGCGTGGTATGCAATGTTGTGCTGGATGTTGTGTAGAATGTTGTCCACGATTGTTTCAGCAAGATACAGACAAACCCAAAATAGTGGGTAAACCACCACTTCCTTGAAAAATAGCTTCAATCAATCCTTTTTTTGAATTTGTTTGGCAGTGGTTTGCTCCAGTTGCCCCACGGTCAACGAAATGGTAAAATGGTTTAATTTCGTTTTTGTTGGGCATTCTGGCACTTTTTTTCCAAATTTTTATTTCCGTGGTGCCCCACTTGTCAAAAAGACTAGTATTGCTGTGGCGAATGCAATATAAGTACAAAGTTGGTTTACCTTTCTGCATAAAATATCTGCCGGCTTGCTCTCTTAGGTGTATAGAGGGCTGGCATTTTAAGGGTGAAGTTTTGAAGAGGGTCCGCTTTATCGAGCGAGTGTCTGGTAGTTTTCTCGAAAGTGTAATTTCGAGCCATAATGCCACTGTAACGAGTACCGGAGGGGTCAATCGTTCTCTGTTTGTGGCAGACCTTACCGATTGTTGGTGCCAGGAGAAATTCGTTTTCCTGGGATACGGTTTGCCTCGGCCTAAATTTTGTATAATATGTGGCATTCTGCCTTGAAGCCGAGCACTAGCGAGGTTTATATTTAAAAGGCGCATAACTTTTTTTGCTAGAAATCGCTTGTTGTTGCAAAATAAAAAAAGGACAATTTTTGAGGGAACCTTCTTTCCATACTAAATTCCCGCTATCCATAATAAAGGGGGAATAAAGTTTGCCTTATAAAACTATCTTTTCCAGGGTTTGGTTCCCATACGAGAACCCAAGTTTTGAAAACGCCGATATATCTGGTTCCTTTTCTTGTTGTGTCTCAGGGTGTTATTCTAATAGTTTCATATGTTTATTTCCGATATCACTCTGGGCCTCAAAGTAAAAGAGGTAACCGCAATCAATTTAATTTCCGTTGGTATTGTTTCCTCAAGGTTGAAAATAACTTGACTTGAAATATTTTTGAGGAAAAACCAGCTATTTTAAACCTAACTATAACGTTGCATTCGATGAGGGTGCCGAGGAGGAAGTTTTAGTGGATAGTACGTGATATTTTTGGTCACAGAGGAACAAAGGGTGAGGAGTAAGTAGTTTTTGGTGACGAAGGAAGCCGAATTTATTCGATGCCGTGGAAGTTGTAGGAGAAGAACAGGAATTTCCCTTAGGGTTTTTGAGGCCTCCCTCTTTTCGTGTGAATGAAATTGCTCTGCAGGAACTTGGGCCTTGAGAATCAGAGAGCCGGTTAGGACGCGATGATGAAAGCCCTGTTAAGTGTTTAGAGGCAAAGGTTAAACAACAACCCCTAGTGCCCGGTGTGGCAAAAGACTCATGTGAGGAGTTTCTTCCTCCAGTCCCTGAGTCGATCACTCTGTAGTTTGTTTTTTTAGAATAGGGTACAACACCTTAAGTGGCAGTTGGTGGCAAAACCAATTAGAGTCGTTCCTTTCTATTTCGATCGATCCTCCGTTGTTGGTTCTAACAACAATCACGGGTCCCCGCATTGAATTCCTATTGAAGGGGATTTTTTATTGAGTCCCCTGGGGTTCGGGAGTCCCGTATTGGGTGGGATTCCTATGTCCCGCATTAGCATCCCTTCGGCGCGGCCCCTTATTGGATCTTGCGGCTGTATTCTTCTACCGCTTTCCGCTGATTCAGCTTTTCGAACCCGTCTTCGGCGTTGAGCTGATTGGTCGGTTTTCAGATGGAGGTCCTTTCCGAAGGTCGGGAGGAAGGTTTTTTTTTCGGGGATTTGGAAGAGACTTCTCTTTCCTTTGCGCGTCGGCATTTGAGGGATTTAGCCCTCAGGTGCAAAAAGTTGTTACGGTCAAATCCCCTTTAATAGTTTTCTTTTGGGTTTCCTGTTGGCGATTTGGTTAGTCGTCTGAAGCGAGCATGAAAGAGTCAAGTGTTGAGAGTTTTGCCTGGGGAGATATAATATGAAATATCCCTATTGGTTGGACCGGAATTAGGCCTTTGCTTTATCCCATCCCGGAGCCGGTAAAGTCTGAATAATTCTGGACCCGAGGTGAGAAACCCCACCCGCATATTCGAGATCTCAGGGGGGTGGTAGCCCGGGAGTTTATCCCCAATAACCATGGCTTGGTGCTCTCTGGAGTATCAGCGCCGCAGGCAGGAAATGGGCCTTAATAGTCAATTAATCAACATAAAATAGATTTAAATTGATATGATGAAAGTAATAATTTTTTTTTAGCAATAATATTAAGTTAATACCCTAGAATACGTAAATACTTTCGTAAATAATATAAAAAAAATAAAATTAAGTTGTTTTGGGAAAAAATTAAAAATGTAATAAAGAATGTATGACAGTAACCTACTGTGCAAGTGAAGTTAGGTTAAAAATTAATTTAAAACCGCTACATTGGGCCGCTCCACAAAGCCAACTAAAGTCAGTAGAGAATCTCGTGTAATATTTATTTCAATGATGCAGCCGTGCTTTTTGCCGAAAAGCTCGATTTAGCGAACGTTGATAGAATGATAAATGATGAATTTCCATGTTGCTAATTACTTTCTGCCCTTAGCAGGTTCCCTTAGTTTTCATTTATATCTGTTCATTATGAAGTCTACTCTATTGCTATTGTTTTCTAATAGATGTATTTTTTTATTTTGGCAGATGAAATGAACGTTTTGGAGTCATGCCGGCGATTCCCGAGCACTGTGTTTTGCCTTTCCGCAGAGCCTCAAGTGAATGGAGGCAAAGTGGTGCCCCTTAAAATTCATGGTTTTAACGCCCCGGGTTGGGGCCCGGAGTATCGAGGAAACCACTCGGCTGATTCCCCTCCGTGAACTTGTATCTTAAAGCAGTGGATATTCTGCTGGTGTTTTTGGGGTTTAACCTCCCTTTGCCGGTGGCGAAGGTGCTCCTTCCTCAAAGGTAGAGGGAGTCCCCATCCGCTGCTGACAATGACCTGCTGCGTGACTGGGCAAAATTCCGTCTGCTGATGCCGTGACATTGTTAATCTTCCCACTTCAGTAGGGCCCAAATACGCTGGAAAGGTTTACCTTCTGCTTCCCACAGCGTATAATACAGTATTTTTAACGTCAAATTTGAAATGAGAAGATCTCTGATAGCAGGCCTGGAGACCTTTATACCCTAATGGAGACGACCCGGATATTCCAGGCAGTAGTAATTTGCCATGACCGGTTCCCCGGGGAGATTTTTAAATTCGGAAATACCTGGGTCTTAAGACACCGGGCTCGGTTAATTCGGTCTCATGAAGGGGAACCACATCTATGGGTTTTAACGCGGTAATGAAACGTCCCATGATAACGCCCGTTTTCCGGTTTTTTCTAACCCGTTGTACGCCCTCATGCTGTTTCTATGAGACCATCGACTTCGGAAAGTACCTCTGCTGGTTTTCCGGCTGTGGCCTATCCGAGATGGGCTGCAACTATCACGCGTATGCCCTGTGGGTGGGGTCCCCCCGGCTTTTTCGACTTCCCAATCCAACAGTGTCCGGTGGCTCCCCATTTTAGGCCGGTAAGCCGGCAGAAGCGGGGTTTCGTCGGGGGAGGGGATTGTCGTTGTCCCTGATTGCCCCGCCCCGGGTTGGGTGGATAGTGGACCCGCGCCCCGAAGTCCTCGCGTTTGTCGGGTACGCCAACCGCGGGGTTTCCCTTATCCGGCAGTTCTTTTCCCCGGGGATTTTATTCGGATAGGTCGTGGTTGAGAGCCTGACCCGATGCTGTTCTGGTTGGAAACGGTCCGCAGCCCCTGAATATTCTGCAGGTTGCCCTCAATCTTGGGTGGTGGTGTAAACGAGGAGATTGACTGGATGGTCAATTGAGAGTGGCTATCACTGGTATCACTTTTGGAGAGTCCCCCTCCGCTGGCTGGGTGTGGAAGTGGTTTCCCGGGAAAGCCCCGTGATCCCTGTTTGAGATGGCTTCCGATTTGAGGAGGAGCTTCATTCGACAATGACGCATTTGGGTTGCCCTTCTTTCTTGTGCTGACCGTGACACTCACGGGGTAACACTCATATAGATATCATCATCAGAGTAGCTCCTTCCGAATGGTCCGGGTCCTCTGGGGGGGCTTTGGAACGTGTGGGTTGAAGTCCGGTGGCGAGAGTCCAGTGGGGAGACGGAGTGGGGCCCCTTGCTTCCTGGGGCGGATTCTTCCTTTGCGTCTCCCAGGCGTATTATGCCTTCCTAAAGAATGGATGGTGGGGCGAGCGAGTTTTTGTAATACCGGAGGCCTTGAGTAGGCGGAGGAAAGTGACTCCAGTTTTATTGGAGGCCTGTTGAGAGGTTGGTATGTATGGCCCGGGGGTCGAACGTCTGCCGGTCGCCGGATTGTCTATCCTTAGGCGGCCCAGAATGTCCCTGCAAGTTTTATGAGGGACGGAAGGTAATCTCAACCTATATAATATTGTGGTATGTTATTTCGACTCGTCTATGAATGGTTAATTTCATGCGGAAATCGGGTTGGGTAAATGTGCAATCAGTCGGGTTTTATTTAACAAGAGTTTTTGTATCTGGTAATGGTACCGTTTAATTTCCCATTTATTAAGAGGAGAAATGTTATTTTTTTTTAATATTTGTTACTGGTAACGGGTTGTCCCATTTAAAAGAATGTCTTTTATATTTGTTTTGTATATGGCATAATTTGTTTCCCTCCTATGAATCTGGAAGAATTCTTTAAGTTTTTTGTTTTTTAATATTTTTGTAGGAAAACGTTTATTTCGTTGTTTTGTTCCTTGGTTTGTATATAGGAATGTATTAATTTTCATGTATTGTACTTGTTTTTGAAAAAAGTGTGATATTAATGTTTATTGTCGGAGCTTATATGGTAAATTATTTCACCTATTATGAAAAATCCTTAAATGTTTTCTCAAATGATGTTGCATGACAAAGATCATAAGTTTTTGCCTCGCTTGTATGTTGGGAAATTATAACTCTTATAACTCTGTATTAATTTTTTTTTTTGTAACGAGCAATGTTGTAATCATACTATTTTGGCTTTTTTTTTTTTTTTTGGTTTCCGAATTAATTTGGTTTTTTATGTGGTTGCGGTTGCATCTTGCTGTTTTTACTATTGTGCATGGTTTTTCCTCCTATTCCCTGGGTTGGCTAAATGAATATGGCTTCCAATCTATTTCCCTGGGTTGCTGAGAAATTGAGTCTGCATTTTCCTGGTGGGGGATAATGTAAAGTGGGCTTCGCTGCCATCTCCATTTTTTCCTTTCCCAAGATTTGTGTCTCCTCAGCGGAAATAGCGACGGGATTGCTCCGGCACTAGGGCCGGAAGTAATATGATAACTTTTCGTAGTAACCTGGAGATGGAGGCTAGATAACCTCTAATTATGATTTTAGTCTCCTTGAAAATATGCTAATAAATGGGTCTAATGTTGTATTTTTAATATATATTGTTATATATATTATATTTATTATGTTAAAATGCATGCCGCACCATTCTTTGTTTTGTAGATATTATTATTACTTTTCCCTTGCCATTGCCAAGGTTAGGTTTGTAATGAAATTATATTTTTTTATAAAAGACGCGCCTTTCATTTTGCCCGGGTTGGTAGTAGCGGAATTAATTGTAACTCTGCGCTTATATATTATTTAATTCAATTGCAAGTTGCAGTTTAACAGTGGCGTTGATCTTATTTGCCCAACGTAATTCTGTTTGAAAGCGCTGCCAATGATTTCAATTTTAAACATTTTTAAAGGGAAGCTGCTTTATAGGGTATGTGTACCCTGCTTTTATATTTTTTTTTTGTGGCAATAATCTTTTCAAATTAAAATGTCCATTTGCAATTTATATGTTCTGCGAACCGATTCTCCTGAATGCTTGCGTTTTTGCAAGGGATCAATCTCGGAGTTATTCTCCGACTTAGTCTCCATTCTTGATTGAGTACTGGTATCGGCGGTTTGGTCAAGTAAAAATTTATGAGTAACATTTTCAGATCCGTCGTGAACCTGGAGTGTTCACAGTCCTTTTCTCCCTCTTTGGCCGGTTTCCCCCTTTCCACCCATTTAGCCCATTGTTTCAATTGCACTTGATAATATTGCCCGGACTATAAGCCGAAGCTGCGGGTTATCTCGTTGATGCTGCCGCTTTATGACACTTATTTAACAGAGGGCTCGAATGTGGTCCTGTCAGAATAAAATAAGATTAGGAAATTTTTTTCCTACCTCATTGTTTGATTGATTTACAGCCGTTTCCTGGCCGCTGCTTATACGCATAGATTGGTTGTAGTTCACCACTAATTACAGCGGTTAACTTGCTTGGATAATATTTTTGAAAATTTGCGTACTAGCAAGTTAAAATTGTTTGTGAAAGAGTCTCTTAATTGTCGTAACCTTGAATCACCTTAAATGTACATAAATTCGTGTACATGTATATTCTGCCCTCACACGTGGGGTGATAACTTGTTTTCATTCTTTGTATTACAATCCAAAATTTTGAGTTAAGCTTTAAGTTATTATTTTTTTTGTAGTTAAACTTGAGTGGCCCCAATTGGTTTTACAACACTGGTGTAAATCTTGATATTGTTAACGCGAATTAAATCTTTTAATTGTTTATCTATCTTATTTGTCCCATTTGGCTTTAACGCTTATATTTAAGAAGCCAACCCTATTAATTATTGGTAATTGAATAGTAATTCCCTTTTAATGACAATATTCTCCGATACTTTTATTTTTGTCATGGTAGTTGCGTAAATAAATGGCATTATTATTTAATATATGTATAAAATATTTTTTAGTTTCATTTGTATTTTTTTTTCTTCGTAGAATACTCCTATATTTATATAGGTTTATTGATCGCTTTTGTAATACTATTTTATTTACCTCTGCGACTCTGTCGGTCGTTTGGAATTGATCGTTATTGCTGTATGTGCATTGTCCTTGGGTTGACCTCGTCCTGGTTGGGCCATATTCCTTTGACAACTCAGAGAGTGTCGATATACAATAATTTTAAATATATTTTGTAACTGAAGTTGACTATCATCCCGAGTATCCTATTACTTTTAAAATATTAGGTCTAGTTGAATGCGTTCTGGGTAGTGCTTATTTTACTACCTCTATGAAATGGGTCCGCGTTCATTAACTACTTATAATTTTGGTATAATTTTTTTTTATGTTGAAAAATTTGTATGGTTGCAAAGGCACGAATCACGTGCAACAATGACCCCTGTTTTTTTTTTTAAATTTATATATCTTATTGAAACTTTGTTGGTGTGTCTGCGAGTTTTGTATTTAATAGATAGTTCTCCTTATAACACCATCGAGGTATCAGTGTTTTCAGATTCTTTTTCATTTTTATTTCTACAAAAGAGCTTGCGCAACGGCTGGGGGCTGGCCGCTGTTCCTTTGCTAAAGTTGTTTGATTCTTTTGATTGTTAGGGTTTTTTTCTTTTCTTTTTTTTTCGACTATTGGCAAGGGTTTTTTTTTGCCCCTTCCCGCCGTTCTTTTAGGGTGGGGCCAACGACTAAACTAGATGGGAACCGTCAAACCTAAAAGCGATCATGGAATTTGGAAATTGGTGGCCATTGTATACGTTTTGCAAGTAGTTAGCATGTATTGAATAGTGCGGTTGCGCTCTGGTATGAGCATTTGTTGTTCCAGCAGCAGAGATAATCCACGACCCCTTCACTGCCAAGCAAAAGCCCACTCTAGGCCAAGTTGGTATCTTCCCAAGCTACTCTCTCGGACGCACCAATCCGCAGTGGCTCTATTGGGGTTAATTCAATCTTCTCCTGGCCAGAGCTGAGGTTTCTAACTTACCCTTTGTCTCCGCTCCCAAACGGGAATCGCGAAAAAGGCTTCCCTGCTTTCCATCTCCCTCATGACATCAACCGGTTCTGGCTTCTCCGGCCTTCTTATTCCTCTCCCACGTCTTTAAAATTGGAACATCTGTCCTGGTTTCTTTATCTCTTTCAGTCTAGAACATCACTTTCCTGCCCTTTCTCCTGTCCGCAATCTTTCGTCTTCACTACACTACTTCTCGCATACTGTACGCTCTTTCCATTCAGAGCATTTTCTCTGCGTCCCGATAACACCTTCTAGCCTTTTCAACGCTTCCAAGAACTAGCACTCTCTCACCCTCCTCTATACCACTGAACCTCCTGGTAGGCCCTCAGTACTCGTCCCCATGCAATGCTATCCTGGGGAAAAGGCTGAATGTTTGCCCGTGTAGCTAACTAATTAGATAAAAACCGTATCTTTACAATCACCTAGAAGCCGTGGTATCAAAATACTGTCCGCATTCTCCTAGACATTTCTCTTACGCAACATGTCCTAGAAAAAATTCTCCTCACATAATATATGCCCTATTTCGGTGCTGTGATGATATATCTACAGACTAACTGAAATATTCATAATATCCTTGAGGGAATAGGTTAAAGTCCAATTACGTAAGAAGTAATCCTCTACTGGAGTCGAGGTCAGCCTATCTCATAAATAATAATAGTCAACGTGATGCGACCAGCGTGGGGCAGACGCTCCCCGCTCCCATAATAGTCGAAAAATAAGTATGTAAAGAAAACCACTAAGCCAGGAGCGAGGGCACCTCTGCGCAATAAAGTAAGAGCGTCGCACGACAAAAGAGGAAAGCTGGAATACACCTAGACACACGACAAGAGAGCTCAGCCAGCTCAGGAAACCGAAGAGTTCGAATCTCCGAGTTGCGCAACTGATCACGTCTTCAAGTAGCTACGAATCTAGCACAAAATGAAAAGCACGAAGAACACCCATGTTTAGCGCAACTACCGCTAGCTTGTTTGTATGAATATAAAACTATGAGGGAAGAAACGCAAAAGATCGTATTTATGAAAACAATTGATAAACGCACAGATCACCGAGCGCATTATGTTATCCTATATCAAAGATATATGAAGTTATATATACATATAATTAAAAAATAAAACGCGAACCGCTGTACATTATAAAATAACTCATGATTATGGTGTTACTATAATAAGAGCAAGACAGGACACTAATATATACCAAATTGTTGTTTCTCTCGATATGCATTTGCCACAACCAATATATATCAATTTTTTAACTCTCAAAAAACATATTAAAACCTTATATAAATTAGCTAGTAAATAATAATAGCACTAACGCTAATTTAATGAAAGCGTGAGTATACAAAATATAGAGCCCTACTACTTCATAGAACTAGATAGCAAATTATAGACCATATTTCAGCGTACTAGAGATATAGTTCAAAGGTTCAAGTTACAAATTTTAATTAACATTATGGATACTTCGAGATACACATCTGTTTCGTAGGGATTATCAAGATAAATTATAGTTCTAAAACATTTAATTGACTATCATCGAGTCAACAGAATCACATAGTTATACAACTACGACTCTCGTAAGAGTTATCGCAGGAGAGTGAGCCAGATTAAGGAGGACAAGGAGGAATAAATGGTAACTACGTCCAACAGAAAGAGCCAGGTATATACATATTAGTATCTCATTACTGGATATAGGGAGATTAATTACAATGGAACTAACAAAAATCACCGTTTTTATCACAATTACCAAGCGATTCTGATTTCTATAATGCAGACCTCATTATATTCAACCAATAAATGTAAAAAAGCGGATTGCGATAGCATATTATATATAAATATATGAGGAGTAAATTCTAGGCGGGAAGAAAATTAATCAATTGAAGACCTTCAAACTATAATATAACACCTATGGAAGTTAACCTTATTAATCGGATTACCTACTGACAAATAATAATTTAGCACTTGTACTAAGATGTATAAATAATTAAGATAATGACTAGAATATCAGTAATGGTCGATCACCACACTATAAGACAGAGGTAATAAATGCTTAATTTTCGAGGTAGATATTAACCATTACAAATGAATATAATTATGATTGTTGTTGACTACCTTTAAAATATATACACCAGTAGAGCGTAAGGCCAAATTTGGGCAACATCTCACAGATTTGTAATTATAACAAAGTATATACCATAGTTAATAGGATTATCAAAGTTCGTGTGAAACAATACCAGATTGACAGTTTTCTAAATATCAAGATACAATAGGATGTAACCAATTACACACTCATCGGAATTTTAATACAAAGATATATATGGTTTAGGATTTAATCAAAATTTTGAGTGTTAATACAAGATTAGAAAACGAAGTCTCATCAACCCACCACGTGAGGGTCAGAATTATTCACTTGTTAGCAAGGTACGAGTTATATCTAATTAAGGTAGATTAATTCCAAGGCCAGACGTCTAGGTTCCGTGACCTGAATTACAAGTTGTACATGAGACCCCTTAAACCAAAATTCTTCAATTTTTTGAGCTGTCGTATGGTCGCATCAAAAATATATCCCGGAGTTAGTGTTTTTTATATTTCGCCTAGTTAATTTAGTTGATAGCGATACATTACAACCTTTATTTATGCGTATACTTGCCAGCAGGACAAATGTCACGGCCTGTAAAACCAATCCTATACAATGTAAGGGGTTGGGGATAAACATGTAGCTCATATTAATCTGCAGACATACAGCAGGCCACTCAGCATCACTCGGTGATTAATTAACCGCTCGGCTCAATAAGAAGCTTCGTGCGGGCAACGCCAATTACATACCGCGGAGCAGATATTAAACTCCAGCAAGCGTTCCGCTATAGTCGAAGGAAGTCGAATTAAACTCCAAATGGAACGTAAACCTGCTGAAGCTAGGACCACGAGGTGCGCACGCTAGAATAAGGGATTGAGAGCCAACTGGCACAGGAGTAACAGATATGAGGACATAATGTCTCTAATGAGTACAACATTACTGATTATCCGAGACTCAAAATAGCTTGGGTCATAAATTAACGCTACTTGACCAAGTATCAAATCCAGCCCAAGTCGAGATAGCAGCCTTCCAGTGAGTCTAAGGCAAAAGAAGTAGAAACTCCTCGAGACAATGTTTGCGGAAGTACCCACACTCCCTGTCCACAAGAACGGCAAGATTATTTTGATGAGACTCTGGTCTAAACGAACCTGCAGAAGCTTATCAAGATGAATTCGTAAATTGGCATACGTGCGACGAATACTTTTATAAATGGAGAGCAAGTGAATCATATTAGCCATTCTAAAAATAAAATTTGATAAAAGGTCATATGGGTACACATAAGCCAAAAAACTATTATAAGAGCAGCGGGATTTCAAACAATTTAAATAGAATAAATTTGTTCAGAGTTGGAGAGTAGTCTGAACTCGGAGTGAAGACTTATCAGGAGAGAATTATAAACGCATTTGAATAGTGCAGATATTGGCAAGATCAAACGCGCCGCCTTTCAAAAGACATAAAGTTAAACGAATGGCTGACAACTGATGCATTATATGGAATCTAAACCACATTAGCCTATTACTTTAAGGTTTAACGGGCCAGTAAGCGCAGAGCTTTTCATTCGAATTTAAAATTTATGCCATCTTTGTTATTCAGACTTGTCCATTTAAATCTGCAGTGTTGACTCACACTGCTTTTAATTTCATGACTCTTATTTAAAAATATATCATACCTGCCAGTTATATGACATATGCAGCTATTTGGTGTAAGATTCAGGGAGTAATAAATGTTTTGGCCAAATATATTTTTTTCGTTAGGTTAAAGAAACCTATTTCCTTTAAACTTCTAAGCAAATATAGGGATAGGAAGTAAATTAATAGTCACTACTCTAATATCATAAATAATTTAGTGGTCAATTTGCAATAAGTACATATCTTTTAGACCAGCAAAGTCTCTCACTTAAGCTCACGCTATAAATTATTATTTATAATGAGTATCATAGCTACTTCAATCATTACCAGGTTATACTCTCAATATCAGCAGATTACGAAACTCTACTTCTACTTTAAGCGCTCGTCTCCTCGAATCGGTGCGGGCATCAATTTCCACCATTCTGGTGACGTCTCTTTCTAGCCCTCGGCCTCAGAGTCCTCCAGGGATATATACACTCACGAATGTTCTCATAGCTAGTACGTTACAACAGCGTGAATTGGGGCGGGTCGGCCAATCCACTCGTCGGATGCATGATTACACCGCTGTAGGAGAAACTAACATATCTTGGAAATGAGAAATAAAAATGAAAATTGGTTAAGAGCGAGAAAATTTAATACAAAATATAAACTATATAATTAATTAATTAATCATAAATATTTATATATATTAATTTATATACTAATTATATATATATATATAATATATATTAATAATTATATATAAATTTATATATTATATTAATATATATTCAATTATATATAATATATATAATATAATATGGTAAATTATTATTAGATTATCGTTTGGTAAACATTTTTAATTTTATGTTCGTACTTATGCTAAGGTTTGCGGCGAGCACAATTTTAGCATAAGTCAAAGTGAAATAGTATATAAACCCGTCCTTTGAGATACTCTTCAGTCAGATAAAGTCAGTCCGATCAAAAATTATTAAGAATCAAGAAAATCTCATTCAAGAATACTCTCATCCATAACAATGACAGAGCATAAATCAAGGAAAAAAATTGAAACTCGAATTTAAATCACAAACACAAATCCTCGCACAAAAATAAGGTGGAAAACGCGCTGGAAAAGGCCGTGACTACCAATTTTCTCCGCCTAAGAAGAAGTATCTCACAGAAGGGGACTTTTAATTACTTTTTTTTAAATTTTAATTGAATATTTATTTATCAAAAAATAATAACTCATTTTAATATGGATTTCTAAATTTAGATCCTCTTTTTTATTATAGGGTGCCCTTTGCTGATTAAGTCGAAAAGGTAGTATCTTTAAACTTTCCCCTATATAAAATTTGGTGAACCCGGAGTCTCCGAAACCCAGAACTGTCAATCAATGCCCTCTTGATTACTAAGAAAACACAAAAAATGAAAGAAAAGAAAACTAAATACAGCTGAAGATTTCATTCTACCACTCGGAGAAAATGAATCAAGCAAACGAATTAAAATTTGCAAGGCCCTATTTGAGGATTATGGTCTTGAAATTTTTTAAAACTTCTTCACTCCTTTTCGAGGCTGGAAGAATATGGTTAACTTCCACTTAACCCCAGTGTTATTTCATCATGGATAAAATAAAGATCTATCACAGAATTAAAATTTTTGGATTCCCAATAGACGAACACTTTGGGATTTCCTTTTCGAATTTCCTAATGGTTTGTTCTGTGACCGCTCCCTTTTTATGTATGAAATTTTTCAAATTAAGAACCTAAAATTTCAAACAATTTCGATTATAAGAGGCTAAATCATTTATGGATGGATTTTCCCTTTATCATTTTTAATTTGGATTATGGTCTAAATCTTCAATTTTAATATTAGATTCTAGGTAGATGTTTTATAAAACGTTCCGGAATTAGATTTCTGCAATGTAATGAAGAAATTTTTTTTTCAAATAAAGAACCTAAACTTCAGCAAATTTCCCGTCTCTAACATGAATGTCAAAGCAATGTTTTCTCTCGTACTACAACTTTTGAAAACTACGGGTGCGCCAATTGGCCAAATCATGGAATTACGTTAAAACCGTCTTATAAACTGGACATTTTCTCTTGGATTTATGGTTTTCGGTCAATTGTGGCCCTGATTTTAACCTTGTGCAATATTCAATTTTTTCATATCACTATTTATATGTATTTAACATTTTTTGAATATTTATGCAATTTTAATTTTTTTGGTAAAAAAATATTTGTTTTTTTAAAATAAATTCCTCGGATCCAAATATTTACCAAAATAAAAATGCTTTGTGGGGGTTTTAAAAAATTGGCACTTTTTATTTTCCTGTAAATATAATTTAAAAAATCATTCCAGTTTAACCTTTTTTTATTCTTAAGTATTTAAATACTTGGTATATATGTTTTAAAAGATTCTTTCGGAGTAACCAGTTATGCTGTATTTGAATATTCCTTCCAAATTTTCAATGTTATACTATTTTGGCTTCAAATGTTTTTTAGTATGTCCCTAACTTAATGTCCTTCGGACCATAATTAAATATGCTTTGCGCATTTTGAAAGTAAAACTTATAGCTATTTAATTGTTTGGAGTTTATTAAAATTTCTTGTTATAATTATTATTAACGTGGGTTTTTCATCATTACTCCGTGTTTTAGCGGCAGGAAAGTAATGTACACTCCATTAATTACTTTTGTTAAACATTTTTATTTAAATGTTTTCGTACTTTATGCTTAAAGGATTTTTAGCGCGAGCAAAATTTTTGCATAAGTTTGAAAGTGAAAATTACTATATAAAACCTCCACTCTTTTTTGAGATACTCTTTTCCCAGTCAGATAAAAGTAGTTCAGATCAAAAATTATTAAGAAATCAAAGAAAATCTACTCAAGAATAAGCTCTCTTCAGAATCCTTCGCGCGGCAAGAGCGATAAAAACTTCAAAAGGAAAAAGCTCCGGCTTGAATTTTTTGATCACAAATTTTTCGCGCGCAACGAGAGTCAGGCAGGCAAGGGTTCGAAAAACCCGCACTGGAAAAGGCCTGCGACTTGCAATTCACCTACAAAACCCTAATCTCAACAGAAGGGACTTTTTTAACAGTTTCCTTTAACTTTTTATGAATATCTTACTTATGTTGATAATAACCTCATTAAAAATAATGGATTTCTAATTTTACCAATCCTCTTATAATAGGGTGCTTTTGCTCCCTTAAAGAAGCCCACCAACTTAGCAAGCCCCTTTCCCTATATATTATATATATGTATATATTATATATATATATATATATATATTATATATATATTATTATATATATTATAATAATATATACATTATATTAGTATTATATAGCTATATATATATATATATTATATATATATATATTAGGGATGTTACGATTAGTATCCGTATCGGTATCAGTATTGGCAGTATCAGCCATTTTTTCGGTAATCGGTAAATTGGTTAAATTAATTGCTTGATATTTGGCCCGGTTACTTCCCTTAGCTTTTTTGGGTGAAGCATTAAAATCGAAAGAAATTTTTAGATTCAACTTAATAAATCTATTTTCGTATATAAAAGGATCTAAATAAGGAATTCCTTTAAGCTAGCGTTGAAACCCCACAAAAATGGCATCTACGACGGTGAACCACAAGTCTTAAAAATGCATTTAAATAGCAATACGAGGAAAGCTTTGCTGCACATACAAAAAAAAAAGATTCACAGAAGTGAGAGCCTCCGTCCTTATTCCCTGGCACAAGGCATGGAATAAGTGGGGTTCGATAAGTGGGCATTTTTCCTACTGAACGGATAAGTGGCATTTCTTCTGGAAGAAGACGTTTTAGGATATGTGTGGCTTTTGATAGTTTCAATCTCAGAAATTTTTTGCATGACATATCTTCCCACCTTCAAGGATCATACCAAGGACCTCATCAATAAACTGGAAAAAGACCAAGTCATCCAAGGCAAATACTTAACTTAATTGCAATTCTTGTGAAGAGAGATGAGGCGCCTCTACCAAAAAAACATGGAGATTGCTGCCTAAAGAAGAGATCCTTCATGTGGTGCAGGAAAGGGCCAAGTTTTCCCTTAATTAGTCATGCCCTTGCAAGCAAATATTTAAATAAGCCTTCCTCATCAGTCCCGAGAGCGAAGCCATATTTTTTAGTGTAGTGGGAATGGTAAAAAACACCCCAAAAAAGGAACAGCTTTTTCGCAGACATACTATGTGAAAGCCATGTTGTCGACAAAGAAATAAAAACCGAGCATGAGTGTTAAATATTTGTGAAATAATATCACTACATGTCACAAAGGAGTAAATGCAACCAATAGTGTAAAGGTCCAAGTAAAACAATCGTTTGGTAATATTGTTTCAGCTGATTAATTGAGAGGTTATTCTTCCTTCCATTATTTTTATTTTTATAATTGGTAGCTAGTTAAAGAATCTTTCTTGTAAGGAGATGGTGAAAGGGACAGCTAATTAAATGGATGTGTCGCTAAAATAGATTTTACTTAGGAAAAGGAGGTTCAGAAAATTATTTCTGAAAATAAAACAAGCATGAAAGTGTTAATTATATTAAATTTGCATTTATTAATTCCCTTAAAGAAACTATTCTAATTTATAAATGGATATAAACTTGGAACATTAACGAAAATTATTTAAATCTAAGTTTTATTTGGTTGCCAACAGAGACAGCAAAATCCTTGAAGTTTTTGCCTAGCAAGTCAACAAATTGTTTCTATCCTTAAATAACTGTGTATTTTATTAATTTAAATTTAAGTAATTCGGTATCGGCAACTAAAAAAAATAAAGAAGTAAATCAGTAAATCAGTATAGGCCTACCTTATATAGGCTATATATATATATATATATAATATTAATAATAATATAATATATTATATATAATATTATATTTAATATAATATTATATATAATATATAATATTATTATGTATATATATTATATATATAAATATATTATAAATATATATTAATATATATAATATATTAGCAAAAGACTGGGCATTTTTTTTGCAGCATCCCATCATTCAGTTTTCCCATTTCGTCCATTAATATATATAATATATATAATATATATATTATATATTATAATATATATAATATATATTATATGAAATAATATATTATAATATAGTTATTATAGTAATATATTATATATATTTATATATATATAATTATATATATATATATATATATATTATATATTAATATATTATTATACTATAATATATATAATTATATATATATATATTATATATATATAATAAGTATATAATAATATAATAATAGATGTATATAATATATTATATATATATAGTATATATATAAATATATATATATATATTATTATTATAGTATATTGTATATATAAATATTATTATATAATATATAATATATATTATGTCTATAATGATATATTAATAATATATAAAATAGTAATTATATAATATATATTATAATATAATATTTATATATTATATTATATATATATATATTAATATATATATATAATATTTAAATATAATATATATATATATTATAATAATATATTATTATATATATATATAATATATATATATATATATAGTAATATATTAATATAAATCATCACAGGGATGGGGAGTTCTGAAGTCCAGGAGTTCCGAGGCGTTTTTTTTCAAGGGGTTAAGGGTAGGAGACGAGTTCAGAGTTGATTTTCCAAACATTTCGGAAGTGGGTTGGAGTCCGGGATGTCATTTCCCCAAAGGTCGGGAAGTCCCCCCTATTTAAAAGTAATTTAATTCAATTTTTTAAATTTTTGCCAATATAAAATGGACAAGGTTGAAAAGGGGTTAAAAAACGACTTCCCTTTTCGACTCCTTAAACAATTTTGTTTTTTAAACTTTTCACACAAATTTGGAAAAACTTAATTGAATTTATATTATAAAAGCCCGTAACAATTTTTTTATTTTGACAATTTTTTTTGTAAAATTTTAAATTGTTTTTTAAAAATTTTTTCCCTTATCATTAAAAGGAAAAAAACTTTTTCCAGCGATATTAACATTTTTCTAGGGCATTTATTTTCCTTCCTGAGGTCTGAATAAAAACGCTAAATGATTCTGAGAAACACAGTAGTTTCATCCCACCTCCCAAATACAACATTTTGCTTAAATAAAGATGGTATATTTATGCATCTTTATATAATATATTATATTATATACTAATATATATATATAGCGTATATATTATATTATATATAAATATATATATATATATATATATATATAATTATATTATTATATTATAATTAAATTATTATAATTAGAGATATTGACCTTTTTATATATATTAATATATATATATATTATAATATATATATTATATATATATATATATAATATTAATATATATATTATATATATATTATATAATTAATTTTATATATTATATAATATATATATAGCTATATAATAAAGTATATATAAATATATATTAATAGCCGTATATATATAGTATATATATTATATTTATAAATATATATATTTAATATATATTATATATATATATATTATATATATATATAATTATATATATTAAATTATAATATATTAGTGATGTACGCTGGCAAATGCCAGTGGGGCAAGCCCATTTTAAATAAATGGGCCCAAATTTGTCAGGCATTTGGGCCCATTTCATAAAATGCTGCCCAAAAAACTGGCAAATTTAATAAAATTATCAAGCAAAAGGAATTGATTAATTTATTGGATCAAGCATTTAAAAAAATTCCAAAGAATTAAGTTTATCTTATTTTTTCGCATATATTATTATATATAATATATATATAATATATATAATATATAATATATATATATATAGTAATATATACTATATAATAATATAATATTATATATATATATTATTATATAATTTATATTATATATATTTATATATATATAAATTATTATATATATATATACTATTATATATTATATTGGCCAGGAAATGTGGTTAAAATGGGTGGAGAATGGAGTTTTTGAGTGGAGGGTGGCCCTAACCCTATTATAATAGCGGATTGGAAATTTTGGTTTTTCTGTGTGGCGAAATCTGAAGAGAGTTTTTTGAGAGGATTGATAGAGAAGATTTGGCAGGGTGTGTGAAAAGGAAGGGGCTTATGAAAGTAAACGTGGGAATAGAGTAAAGGTTTATGTTTGGTGGGTGAGGACACTCTCAGTGTAAGTTATGTTAGATTGGTAGCCGCTAGAACAAGGTTGGTTGAGTTTTAATATTTAAGGGTATATTGTTTGGGGATGAGAAGGGAACGGACGATGCCCAGAGTGTAGTAAAGGAAGTTTTGAAATGGCAAGGAAGGTGCTTGGTGCAAAATTAAATCGTTGGTGATGGGCAAGGCCTATCTTGAGTTGTGCCTAGGGTCCTTCTACATGAGGGTAATGTTTGTTTACCTGTGTTATTGTATGGGTAGTGAGACTATCGGTACTGGATAAAAGAAAGTATACGATCTATTTCATGTGTATGATGGACAATTTATAGGGGTTGTGCCTTAGGGTGGATTGAAATATAAATAGTAGATGGAACGAAGAGAGGGGGTGGTATAGTAAAGGGGTAAAATGAGAGAAATATGAAGTATGTTTGAAGGGATGTTTGGTCTGTGAGGATGAAAATGAATAGCCGGTTTGCGTTTTAAGGCCGATGTAATAGTTGGTTGAGTTGTTGTGGGAACCGACGGTTTTGGGAGCGAGAGAAAGTGGAATTGATCCCGGTGGAAACGAAATGTTGGAAGGAGAGAATGTGAGTTTTTGGCAGAAGGGCGAAGAATAAAGGGTCATGAATAGGCAGAGAAATGGCGGGGTTTTTTTGGTATGGGGGCCATGGGTTGTTGGCCCACCTGGGCCAGGGGATGAACCTTACATTGACCGATTTACCATAGTGAGGTTCCGTCCGCGGTCCCCCAATGATGCTCCCTAGGGTGGATTTTCCCTGTCCCCCCCTGTGACGAGCCCTCACTAATTAATGGTACAGACAGGGGGCGGTAAGGCTGGGGCTTTCTTTTCGACGTTTTTTTGTTTCAAATGTTCTTTCCAAAACTGCTTTTCCTTTTCCGATGCCTTGGTACAGCACTTACCTACCCCAATCTTGGGCCAAGAGGAAGGTGAGAAGAAAGAGAAAAGAAAGATAAATATTATATATATAATAATATATATATATATCATAATATATATATTAATATATATATTATTAATATACTATATATATATACTTATAATTTTATATATATATATATATATATAATTATATATATAAGATAATTATATAATTTTATATATATACTATAATAATATAATACTATATATATATATATATAATATATATATTTATATTAACGTCCCGTCCCTCGTGAACGCGGTCCCCTTATAAAAGCTGGCTTGCCTATACCTGAGCGGTTGGGTAAAAGATAAAAAAAGAAAAAATTAAAATTAAAAAATAAATTAAATTCTGTAATAACACATATGTTAAAAAGATAAAAAATACAATTAAAATTGCCAAAAATAAATTTAAAAATTGTTTTGATTAGTCATACAGTTAAAATAAAAGAAACGATAACTATTAGAGTTCCACAAGGATCCTCTTTGCATGGAAATATCTTTTTTTTACTGTAACATCGTTGGCCTCGCATTGATAGCGGTTTTGGTTATATGCTTTCTTCTCGCTGAGAATATTAACAATTTTTTAATACAGTGTGTTACAGTAATTCTTTATAAAATATATTTTTTAATCATAGTGAGAAACGAACATACCACAACCAAATTCTTTAAAAAATGCATAGATTGGCATATCACTGGAGAGGATTAAATTTTTTAATTTAAATTAAGAAGCTGGCTCTTCTATAACAAATGTTTCGGGGAAATTTCAAAGACAAGAAGTTTCCATTAAAACAAAGACACGGAGTTAAGCAAGCAGTCATTACAAAGGGTAAATATTTTACCTGCATCTTAAAATGGACAAAGCCGTCTAAAAGAGAATGATACCTTGTTTAAAAAACCTGACAGGCAATTAATTTTGCTGGGCTCGAAGGAACAATGAAACATGATCGAAAACGAATGCCTTGCGACGGAATAACGTTTGGATTATGGGCAGAAACTTACAGTGGCCGGCTCTTTAGACTTTGCGGGCCCCTGGGCGGCAATGGCAGCA